>CAJQZJ010030162.1:589915-631894 GCA_907164525.1 Lophiomys imhausi | reverse complement strand
GGCTATGGTGATGGTGGCAATGGCTATGGTGATGGTGGCAATGGCTATGGTGATGGTGACAATGGCTATGGTGATGGTGACAATGGCAATGGGCAGTGTGGATCACAACCATGAAGATGATGATGGCAGCTTGTTTATATCAAGCACTCATTAAAACCACACACCACAAGCCGGGCGGTGGTGGCGCACGCCTTTAATCCCAGCACTTGGGAGGCAGAGGCAGGCGGATCTTTGTGAGTTCGAGGCCAGCCTGGTCTACAAAGCGAGTCCAGGACAGCCAGAGATATTCAGAGAAACCCTGTCTCGAAAAACCAAAAAAAAAAAAAAAAAAACCACACACCACATTAATGACCTAGTGTGTGTTATTTACCTTGATCTTACCAATACCATTGAGTTGCATTTCTTCCCACTTCACAGATGAGAAAACTGAGTCTTGGGAATAAACAAACTTGTTCAAAGAAACATTGAAATAAGGACTGGAGGGCTCAGTGCAAAAGAGCACTTGCTGCCCAAGGATAGGGACCTGAGATCAGATCCCCAAGGTCCATATAAAAAGTCGGGTGTGGCCACAGGCATGCCTGCAATCCCAGTGCTGGGAAATAGGGGCAGAAACAGGAAGATCTCTGGCCTTGCTGGTGAGCAAGTTCCTGGCTCAGCGAGATGCTGTGCCTCAAGGGAATATGAGTGACACAGTGGGACTCCCAACATCTTCCTCTTTGTGTGAGCACAGTTGTGAACACATTCATGCACACACATCCACATATGCTACACACATATATACCACACCAAAAAATAAATAAATAAATCATTTTAAATTAAGAAAAAAAAAGCGATATTGAAATCGGCACTCAGTCTCGGACAGATCCCCTCGGTCTGCTGCAGTGCTTCCATACTGTCTGCATGACCCTCAGCCCTTTTGACAGAGGAAGCAAAATTTGTTCCATGCCCCTTATAAAAAGTTTCCAAAAGCAGTCTCTTGGGAAAAGAAAAGAAACACTGAGCACTGAGAGCATGAGGCAGTCATAAGATCAAAGAGGCTTAAAGCTCAGTCCGTGAGGCCCGGACTGCCAGGTGCATACTGAAGGTTTGTACAGATGTGCCAGGTCTTGGAGGGTATGGCTAAGAGCAACACCCCAGATACAGGAGGTGGAGGGAACCTGGCATCATTGCTTTGTCAGTGCAAGTAAAGAATGTGTCAAAGGGAGCATTAGGAATTAATCCACCCAAGAGTAATGAACTAAAAAGTTGCATTTTGAAAAGGCACACACAGCCGGTGACAGCATCAGCCAACCTGTCACAGGTACCAGCAGATTAAAAAAAAAAAAAGTCTAGCTTTCCATTAATGGCAGAGTACTTTGTTTTACTTTCAAATGCCTCAAAAAAAATAATAATAATAACCTTCTCAAGGTGGGTGGCAAAGTACGTTTACACCCTATGGGAAACTGTCACAAATGATGCTCACAGCTTCAGTGAACACTTTCCCTGTGTGAGCCAAGAGAAAACACAAAAGCTGTAAGCCCAGCTCTGAATGACTGCTGCTCACGGGTCTGTGCCTCTCTGTGATCTACAAAGATCAAAAGAAAAACCTTCACATAGCCCCCAGTGACTGCAGTATCGGGGAGTTGACATAAACCTGTGGTAGATTTCAAGACATGGTTTTATCCATTTCTATCATAGCCATGGCTGTTAACCTCTCTCCTCAGCTAAATTTGAAGCTCCTTGAAGCCAGGAATTATCTGCTTCATTGTTCTAACTTACCCCCACAGTAACCAACACAGGGTTGTCATAAAATATTCTATCCAGGAGAAGTAACCTTATGCCAGCATGTGTTAGAAGCCCCAGACTCATTTGGGATCACTTCTCCCAAACTGGTGAGATGAAAATCTTAAATGTCCCTTAGCAACAATTTCATGTCGGGCAGTTATCCATCAAACCAATCATTAAAACGGTTACAATAACAGAAATGGCATCCACAACCGCTCAAATTTGTAAAATTATTCTTGGGCTAAGGAACATACTTCATTCAGTCAGTAGCAAGATCTGAGTTAGAACCCCTGAACCCACAATTTAAAATGCTGACTGTGGTGATGTGTAATCATACCAGCCCCAGGAGGCAGACAGACTTGGAGTTAAATGGCCAGCCAGCCTCGCCTACTTGATCAGTTCCAGCTCAATAAGAAACTGTTTTTTAAAAGCTGGACACCCCCTTAGGAGTGATGGCCGGAGTTGTTTTCTGGCTTATCCATTCATGTGCGCACACATTCATGCCTACACAAAAACAAATGCACACCAACAGGACAGACAGACACACAGGTACACGCAACACAGGAGGGGAGTCTCCAACAATAAACCTTTAGAGAACCTGAGGTATGAGTAACTCAGGACCACTGGATAAGAACATGGCAGAGGTGAAAACTGGCCTCCAGTCTGAAATGTTCTTCCCGTCAGCCTCATAGATTGGCATGAGTGCTCCATCGTTACTCAGGGGAGATCCAAAAGTCCCTGTTTTAAAACTTCAGTTCTGTTCCACCACAACTCAGCCTCCGGCATGGGTTTCCTAAGGCCCACCCCACCAGATGCTAAGAGACACTGTGCCAGATGCTCAGCATGAGCCAGTAGTCTTCACTTCCGGCCCTTCATGCTGAGTTTTAGACGAACCAAAACCCACAAACTGCGTGTCTCAGACCCCGTTGCATTAAGCCTTGGCTCTTGCAAATGCATGAGAATGGCAGGTGACTCACAGGTGGGAGCATGGGTTCAGTTTCTATTGGTGCCAATAGCAACTTACCCTAAACTTGGCTTCCAACAGCACTCACTCAGTATCTCACACAGATCTGTAAGTCAGAAGCCCAACGGGCTCAACAGGTTCTCTGCTTAGGGTCTCACAGGGCAGGCAGGAAACAAAGTACCAGCTAACCTGGGTTCTCATCCCAGCTCTAGACCCACTTCCAGGGTGGCTCAAACACAAAAGTTAGTTTCATGCAGTTGTATACCCGAGGATGTTTTTTCCTTCTGGCTACTGGCTAGTCTTCGTCAGCTTCTGCAGGCTACCTACGTTCATTTGCTCACAGCCCCCCTTCCCCCTTCACAGCCAGAAGTAGTTCTTTGAATCCTCTCATGCTATAAACCTCCTCAGCATTTCATCTGGTTTAGTCTTTGTCTTGGTTAGGGTTTTTATTGCTGTTATGAAACACCATGACCAAAAGCAAGTTGGAGAGAAAAGGGTTTATTTGGCTCACACTTCCATGGCACTGTTCATCACTGAAGTTAGTCAGGACAGGAACTCAAATAGAGCAGGAACCTGGAGGCAGAATCTGATGCCGAGACCATGGAGGGGTGCTGCTTACTGGCTTGCTCTTCGTGGCTTACTCAGTCTGCTTTTTTTATAGAAGCTAGGATCACAAGCCTAGGAATGGCCCCACCCACACAGCAGGCTAGGCCCTCCGCATCAATCACTAATTCAAAAAGTGCCTTACAGGCATGCCTACAGCCCAGTCCTATGGAGGTAGTTGAAGTTTCCCCTCTCAGATTATCCCAGTTTATGTCAAATTTATATAAAACCATCTCGTATAGTCTTCCTCTATCAAGGGCTTGTGTGATTACATGGGGCCCACAGCAGGTAGTATGACTATCTCCCTGTCATAAGCTCAGATGATCAGCAGCCTAACACTCCTATCTACAAATTCCATTTTATCAGGAAACATGATATTCAAGAGCATGCCACAAGGAGCAGAGATCGCGGGAACCAAAACTCTGCCTGTTACAGCAGAGGCAAGATCTTCAGAAGTGGCAGATAGTGTGACTCTGGGGTCCTCCACAGACCCAGCATTCACACCTGAAGCCTCTTCCTGCATCCAACAGCAAAGCTCAGCCTATCTCGAAAAACCTCAATCCTGCCACATCCCACCATTACCCTTGGAGGTCCCAGAACCCTATGCATTACCCCCAGGGTTGAAGAAACAAGGCTGCCCCAGGTCTTATTGACACTGTGTCCATCCTCTGGCTTGTAGCCGCTTCATTTAGTTGTCAATCTCTGTAACACATTGTGTGTGTGTGTGTGTGTGTGTGTGTGTGTGTGTGTGTGTGTGTGTAGGCCAGAGGCCAACCTCATGTGCCATGCTTTAGGAACCATCCACCTTGTTTTCTAAATCAGGTGTCTTATTGACCTGGAGGTCACCAAGGAGTCTAGGCTGGCTGGCCAATGAGCCCCAGGGATTTACTTGTCTTAGGTGTCCCCAGGTAAGGATTACAAGCGCTTGCCACCATGATCAGCTTTTTCACATGAGTGCTGGGGATCAAACCTGGGACTTCATAATTGTAGAGCAAGCATTCTATCAAGTGAGCTGTCTTCCCAGACGCATATTTTTTTTTAACTACAGCATGATCCATCTCTCAAAATTGTGTAGCCTGTCTTCATTCTCCCAAATGGACTATAATCAATGAGGGGACCATAGAACAAAAGGCCCATGGGGCCTTAGAAAAAAATGGATCAATCAAATGCAGGCCCTTTTCCTTCCTGCAGGGCTTCTCAGAGTACTGAATACATGAACAGGCAATGAAATACTACTCAGCTCTCAGAAACAAGGAAATCATGCAAATTGCAGCCAAAAGGATGGATCTAGAAAAGCTCATCCTGAGTGAGCTAACCCAGACCCAGAAGGATGCACATGGCATCTATTCACTTATAATCGGATTTTAGCCATATAGTACAGGATAACTATCCTACAACCAACAGACCGAAATGAACAGGAACATACATAGACTCTGTTACCTGTTAGTGGGACACTTTGCCCTAGTGGAACTGCCACGTAGGGCCCCAGTGCAAGAGGAAACTCTTAGCCCTCATATTACTGCTGAACTGGGGTGGGGGAGCCACCCTGATATGTAGGGGCACCCCTCCTACTGGAGGAGTAGGAGAGGTGGGATAAGGGGGACAGGGTGGGAAGGTGGAACTGGGAGGGGTGGAGGGAAGAGACTGTGATGGAGATGTAACTTGAAGTAATAAATAAACATTAAAAAAATAATATCCAAGAAAGCAATCTAGCACACAGCATTACTGTTTCCTCAAGTGCTCTCAAGGGAAGCCTTGTTTTGTAGAGGATCATGCATGGGGTGGAATTCCATTTCATGGAGTGCATGTAAGCCTGGCCACACTGGTAAGCCTTGAAGAAATACCATCATAGCTGAGATCCTCTCAATTGATCATGTTCACTCTAATCAGCCCTAAATATTTGATTAACAAAAATTGTAGCTATGTTGGTGGAATTTAGAAAAGCATTTGAGAGTTGATTCTGACAGCTGGGAAAGTGAAGACTGTTGAGTGAAAATTCATTTTCACAATCAGGTTGTGGCAGCCCCCTTCCTTCTAAGCATTCAAGGTCATTGCAAAGGATTGTCATTCCCAAGAGTCATTAACAAAGGGGCTTACCAAAAGAAAGTCTAGGTGGCCCTCCGGTTCTCACCCTAACTGTGTGTCTATAAGTAATGGACTCCCTCTAGTTCATTTGTGCATGATGTAGGTGTGCATGCACATTGTCCATATGCATTTGGAGCGAGGCCAAAAAACAATGTTTGTCTTTCTCTGTCATTCCCTCATTACTTTTTGAGGCAGGATCTCTCACTAAACCTGAAACTCACTGATTAGGAGGGAGTGACAGGCAAGGACTCTCCTGTCTCCACCTTCCCAGTGTGAGGATTAGGGGCATGCACAGTCATGCCCAGCTTACTTATGTGTGTGCTGGGGATCTGAACTCAGGTCTCCAAGGTTGCACAGCAAGCACTTTACTGGCTGGACTGTCCCCAGACCCCATCACAGTATTTTTTTTTTAACCTTCCTCTGCTTGCTGCTCCTCTGTCGTCATCTTCTCCTCCTGCTCCACCCTCCCAATTTCACTGCTTGCCTCCCCTCGTCCACCCAAGAAAAACAGATGGGCATGACATCAAGGGTAAACCTCAAAGGAGAAGCAGAACAAAGGACTCCCCCAAAGTCCGGGACACAAGAAGGGTTAAGGAACGCACTCCCCTCTTGGATTCTCACACAGTCATTAAAAATGATAATTATGATGACTTCGCAACGGCATGGAAAATGCTTATGATATCATTAATGCTAAGTGGAAAATGCAGAACACAAAATGATAGCTACACTATGATTACAACTCCTTAAATTACACGTTCATGAGGGCAAGAACTGGAAGGGAATACGGAAAAAAAATAGTTTAACTTGCCAGGGATGACTGGTGACATGCTGGATTTCTCTCTTTATATTAGGCTGGTCGCTCTGTAATGCAAATCTTCAGAAGCTAAAAAAAAAAAAAATCGGCTGGAGGATGAGTAGAAACCAGAGAGAACAGACAGGCATCCTGTTTTCCTGCAGGTGAGAAAGTGGTATCAACCCAAAGGGATAGAAACAGGCAACCTGACATTTCTCCAAATGCAACTTGATCTTTGCTCATTAAAAACAGAGTATCATATCAGAGTAACCAACTGGGCCTGCATGGGAGAGACAAGCTTTAAGCCACTAATGGTTTGGGGCTCTTGGGCCACTCAGGGTGCTATAAGAAAAAGACCACAAATGAAGCAACCTATAAATAACAGGATTTCTCACAGTGCGGACAAACAGACTCACAGAAATGCTCACTTTCTGCCTCTCACATGGTGACTTCTTGGTATGTCCTCTCATGGTGGGAGAGACAAAGGAATTCTCCAGGGTCTCTTATATAGGACACTAATCCAGTTATGAAGCTCCACCCTTTGAGCCTTATTATCTCCCCAGATCTCCCTTTTTGTTGTTGTTGTTGTTGTTGTTGTTGTTGTTGTTGTTGTTGTTGTTTGGATTTGTTTTGTTTTGTTTTTTCAACACAGGGTTTCTCTGTGCAGCCTTGGAACTCAATCTGTAAATCAGGCTGTCCTCTATCTCACAGAGATCCACCTGCCTCTGCCTCCCAAGTGCTGGGATTAAAGGCGTGCCTCACCACCACCTGGCTAAGACTCTGCCTTTTAATACATCGCCTTGAAGGTTAGGATTTCAACACAGTCTACAGAGGGTTACATTCAGGCCACCGAAGGCTCTAATGTGAAAGGTGGGCCTTGAAGTTCATTGCAACAGGAAAATAAGAAGATAGCACAGGTTTCTATTGGTAAGAACTAAGTTCTTCCCAAGAAGGACTGGTATGACGGAGATGAAATGAGACTCATTTGCCCAGTATCACATCGCAAAAGACTGATGGACAGAGAAGGTAGGTTGATGGAGAAGGCTGACCCAGGCAGGGGATCATGGGATCTCATGAGGTGACCACTTGGCTTCCCTTGAAGGATGCTTCCATGTCCTCTTCTCCCCCAGCACCTACCTCTAGAGACCCAGTGAAGTAAGGAAATGATGGTGGGATCCAGGGGTCACACTGAACATATAAAGGCAGATAAAAGGGAGTCTGGAGTAGATAGGGTAAGGAATAATGCCTATGGGGCACTTCCTGTAGGGGAGACAGGGTGAGCATGTACAGTGAGTAGGGCTCCCCAATCACACTTTAGGGAGGAACTTGCCTGCCCTCATCCTGGGGAGAGAGAGTATGTGATGCTCATAAAGAGGCACCATGGAGAACATACAAAGGGAGATGATGGGGTGGTGTTAAGCATTCTAAATGTTAATTGATTGGTCCTGCTTGCTGTCTGTTACTTACATTGTCTCTGATTGGTTGAATAAATTCTGAGGCCTGAGATTGGGCAAAGACAGAGGTAGGCAGGACTAAGGCATGGCTTCAGAAGCAGAGAGGTTCACCAGAAGAAGAAGCCAGGAGCAGGAAGAAGGAGGACACATACCATGGGTTACAGAAAAGAACATCATTCCATGTGGTCTGGAATCATAGTATGGAAAATAGCAGTCCAAAGGGACGTATGTATATATGGGGTCATATTTGGGGAAAATAGAATTAAGAGCTAGCTTAGATGGGCTAAGATTGCACAATTCAGGCCAAGGCTTGTTAAAATCTATGTGGTGTCTGTGTGCTCATTTATAATGGTGGGTTAAGGATTAATGCCACCAGTCAATTAACAATAATATAAATACTAGTAAATAATTTAATCAGCCATTTTTCTACAGGGAGAGGCTTCATCCATCCAGGGGAGCCTGATGAAGGGAGAAAGAATGTTAGTTGGCTCTAATGAGAGACTACATGACGGGTAGAAGATAGAACACTGGGCAACACTTGATCATATGCCCCCATCACAGCCCAGAGGATCTTGGGGTTTTGCCAGCTGACCACCCCAGCTGGTAGCTGGAGGACACCTGTATGTACCCCCTCCTCACAGTGCCAACCTCTGGAGGTCAAGCAATGAAGTGAGTAGGTAGCATCTACTACTTGAACCAGAGATTTAGGATCAGTCAGTCCAGAGAGGTCCTGTAGAGTAACAGGATCAAGAAGAGAAGCAGAGAGCAGAGGAATTAGAGTAACCCAGCCTCTGGGCATTTGGCTATTCTCTTTGGCAACCTGTTTCTGTGCCACCCACTGCCTACAGCACAGGTATCATTTGATGCGAAACCTCACCCAGAGGAAGTGTGCATACTCTATCTCCCCAGGATGAGTGAAGTTCCAGCAAAGTGTGACAGGGTAGCCCTGCTCATTCAGGGGTGTAGCAACCCTGTCAGGTGTACCTACATGCACTCCCAACAACATCTAAGTCTCAGAGACATCAATTGACAAAGCAGTAAGCGAATGTCATGTAGCAGCCTCCAAAAGATGTCTACCTCCCAATCTCCAGAACCTGTAGCTAAACCAATTACATACCAAAAGAGACTTGGCAGATATGGGAACGTGGAAATGAGGAGGTGACCCTGGGTAGCTACAGTGTCTTTCTTATATTTTTGGTTGTGAGCCTAGCCTTTAACGGCTGAGCCATCTGTCCAGCCCCACAGTGTCTTTCGAAGGGTAAGGCAGAAGGGTCGGAGTGAGGATGTAACAACAAAAACCTAAGTCAGAGTGGTATGAAGCCATGAGCCGAGGACTGCAGGCAACCCCTACCAGCTAGAAAAGGCAAAGGAATGAGTTCACCAGCGAAGCCTCACAAGGGACACAGCCTGACTACCGTCTTGATGAACCTCAGCAAAACTGATCTGGACATCTATCCTGCTGTAAGAGAGTAAGTGTGCATTGTGCTAAGGCGCTTCATGGTTATTGGCTGTTGGGAACTAATGGGTGGCAGTTGAAAATGAAAGACTCAGAAGTTCCTAGTGAAGGCCCAGCACATGGGGAGGGTCAGTTGACCACAGGCACACCGGAGATGTGAGATAGTGAGATCCCTGTATCAAACACAGGAAGGAAGAAAGACTCAGAGAAGCAGCAAAGTAGAGATTTTTCAAGCTCTAGCGGTTCCACGGCAAGGAAACATGACAGTGGTAGAAAACGTGCACAGTAGCCTGGTCTTCTAACAGGAGAAAGACCTCCAGAATGTGCACAGCTTATTGGGCATTTGTTCTCATTGAATGTGAATTAGTACACGTGGAGTACTTGCTGTCCACTAAATCTTATGTACCTACCATGGCCTTCCTCCTTCAATTCCAAGAACAAATGTGTTGTGATGTTAAGAAGCAGAATTGGCACCACCATCTCAGAGATGTGGAAGCCAAGACTTGGATAAGGGAGATCATGAGCCTGATTGGGATTCGAACCTATATAGCCTTACTGCAGAGCAAGTGAAAAACTGATATATTAAGCAGCATCATGCAAACAAAGACTGACTCTACCCCCCCACCACACACCCACACCCACACACACACACACACACACAGACCATGAGCAGGAAGTTCCGGAGGGTGGACGCAAAGAACAGGTTTCTAGAAGAAAACCCACCCCATGGATCAACCACATGGGGTGTGTTCATACAATGCCAGGTGGGCATAGAAAGGGCTCATTTTCCACAACTATGACAATGAGCTCCATGCAACCCACACAAACCCTGGTGACCCACATGCTCAAGACTGTAAGGAATGAGCCAAATAAATTATGCTTCAGGGAGGCTGTAAAACAGTGGGCAGCTTTGTAAAGTGATGATATAGACAATATGGATCTATATTTATTGACATGAAGTGGTGTTCCAAGTACATCACAAGGTCTAACAAGCAGGCATTGAGCAGTGTGCGTGTGGGTGGAGGAGAAGAGAAAAGGAGGGAGGGGAGGAGCTGGAAATGCATTTTCTAACTGTTAATAATGGTGCTGCCGAGGAATAAAGACAGGAGACTCAGGTTTGGTTAGTTGGGTTTTTTGTTGTTTTGTTTTGTTACTGTTTGCTTTTGTTTTTACTAACTGTTCTACAATTAAAGATATAGAGAAAGACAGAGAGGAAGGAAGGAAGGAAGGAAGGAAGGAAGGAAGGAAGGAAGGAAGGAAGGAAGGAAGGAAGGAAGGAAGGAAGGAGGAATTGCTGCTGCTGGGGAGATGGCTCAGTCAATAAAGCCCCTTTGCTGAATGAGGACATGACTTCAAATTCTCACACATATATACAAAGCTATGCATAGCCTATAATCCCCGTGGTAAGGGTGCAAAAACAAAAGACAGGAGAATTTCTGGGACTCCCTCACTAGTCTAGGCAATCAGTGAACAAAGTGTGATTAAAAACAGAAAACACCCAACGTCAGGCCTCTACTTGCACAAGTGCCTAGGTGCAGTCCATAATCTTTTCAGATTTTAAAAAAAGTCAAGCTCATGGACCAGTGAGATGGCTCACCAGGCAAAGGCACCAGCCATCAACCTTGAAGCGCTGAATTCAATCTAAGACCCGAGACCTGACTCTAGCATGTGCTAGAGTCACACACACACACACACCCTGTGGAGGCTGATGCAATTGGATTGCTGTGAAGTGATTTTAAGGCAAGCCTGAGCTAGTAGTTTCCAGGCCAGCTTTGGGCTACAGAATGAGACCTTGTCTCAAAAAATAATTATAATAATAATGATAATTGTCCCAATGTCACCCCAAACTCAAGGCCCAAAGCTGGAGTTTAATGCCTACCTGCCAAACTACAGCCATTGCTCTTTCTATTGTGAGACTGTAATATTTTGGGGCCATGAAGGTTCCAGCCAAGTAGGGATGCAGAAAGAATGAGAGTGGACCAGAGGATGTTGGAAGCAGAATAGAGAAAGCTTTCAAGGGTCCCCATTACCCTGAAGGAGGATCTCCTTACCTCAAGTCTACTGGTGTTTTAGGTTCCATCACCTTTAGTTCTAAGAGATGGGGGGGAGATCTATGTATTGCAAATGATCACAAGCATCCCTGGCCTTTCCTTATTAGTTACTGTAGCAGCCCCTAAGTGTGACATCCAAAACTGTCTCTAGGCATTACCAACCGCAGGGCCAGCTCACCGCCGCCTGAGGGGGAGACGAGCACAGCAGCGAACCCACACTGTGGTTTGATATTTGTTGCACGTGCCCACACTTAGCCAACCAGATAGCTCGCTGCACAGTGTTGGATCTGTCCTCCTCAACTAATCCTTTAGTCCTTATTATTCTGAGCTACAACAGCTCCTTCAGGCATTGTTATAGACAAATGTCCTAATTGGTGAGCCCCGAGTGATAGTTGTTAACTATTGCCCAGATTCCCCAGGGAGGACAAAAAGCTGAGTTTCACAGCTCTAAAAATGGCCCAGAGAATGGGCCCTTTGCCACTCCTTCTGTGGGGGTTCATCCACGCCTCTGCATACCCTGAATTAAAGTAAGGGAAGCTGGCTTTTTCTTGTAAACACCAAGCTGTGCAGTCATTACAAGCTTGCTTGGAGATAATCAGGGCTGACACTCACTGTACGAGCGGGGGTTTATTGGAGACCACCCACAAAGTTGACTCAATGCAAAATGACACTACTAAGTAATCTAATCCCAAAATGTAGATTCCATTCCAACAAATTGCACACAAGTGGTCTCCTGCTGGTTTAACTGTTGCTGGGAAAGGCAAACCCAACTGCACTCACAGGGAGTGTTAGCACAAAGCACACAGACTGTAAACAATGAAAATGCTGTACCTGGTCCATCCACATAGAGTGCCACAAAGAGGAATCCTTCATTTATATTCAATGTTTCATATCAAATAAAATTATGACGAGAAAAGAGCCCTGAACACACCCCTTTATTCTTTTTTTTTTCCTTTATTTTTTATTTCTTCAAGTTACATCTCAATCTCAGTCCCGTCCCTATTCCCCCTACAGTCCCACCCTCCCACCCTCAACCCCCCATCCTCTTCCCTTTTTTTTTCTTTTAAGTTTAAGGTATATCTTATTTCCCCCTACAGTTTCTCCTTTCAGTCCAACAAATGGCTCTTTTTCTTATAATAATAAATACAATACAGTACAACGGAGGTAATTAGGCCACAGTTATGAGGGTTATATGGCTTAACGTACATTCCCAATGACCAGTCCATATGTATTTGGTACCTGACTTTAACATTCTACTATCTAAACATCTCCATGAGTTTAAAGTTCTATATCTGACTCAACATTCATACTAATTGCAACACAATTTTAAAAGTATCTTCTTCGATCTATAACACTCTCTTGACTCCTAAACAACTCAAAATTTAATTATGATACTCTAGCTATCTGTTCTTCAATCACCTCAGAGACCTGAGAGAGATAAATATATCTGATTTTATAGGAAGTACAGGGTCTACAGCTTCCCAAACTAAGAAATGACATACCAGTGGCTGCCTGGACAGTTCCCATTTTCTCTCCATACATTACAGCATCACTCTTCAATCATTTGGCCCCGCTTCTCTGACAGACATTGATTGTAGAGCAGGGGTTATGAAGGACTTACCTACCCTGTCTTGGCAGAGCTAGGCCGTCAACTTACCTGCTTCCAGGTTTTGTCCTTTTTGGACAGCATTCTGTCTACAGTTGGAGCAAGGGGCTTTTCCTACCAAGAGATAGGCTTGCGACTAATTAAATCATCTCCCACTGGACATTCTTCGATGCTCATCTTCTACTTGGAGGAGAATAGGGGATGCTGTCAGGAGTTGATATGTCTTGATATAAAAAAAATCTAAAGTTACGAAAACATCTTTGAACGCCATATTCTGCAGATCTCTTGAGGTTTTTGAAGAGGCCCTATCTATCTCTTATATTAGGGTAAGCAGATGTTGCTTGTCTCTTAGCAGGTTTATTTCTGATTAGCTTAGCAAGTAACTATAATAGGCTGTCATAGTACCTAACAGAATGACTGGCTTGCATAACCATTAGTTTGCATTTCTTAATTATCCTAAACAGTTCATGACAGTTAGTAGTAAAAGGCCGAAACATCACATTTCATTTTTTTTCTTTGCCTCCTAAGCCTTCCATTCCCATTTCTCTGGGGTGGGGTGTCCTTATATAACAGTCCCTCATCTCAGTTGAGAAGTCGTATGAGGGCCAAGAGCCTCTTCATTCATTGGGGATCTATGAAGCAGTACCATCAGTGAAAAGTGTCTCGTTGCCTGGGAGAGAGAACTACTAAAAAACAAATCAATAAGCATACAATAGATAAAAAAGACTAAAAAATAGAAAAAAATATAACTAATATATAAAAAATAAATTAAAAATAAAAATTAAAAATAAGAAGTCTATGTCCAAGTTCCCTTTGGTGTGTTAGTTGTAGTATTGATACCTTCTACTATATAGCTAAAATCCTACTACAAGTGAATAGATGCCATATGTGTCCTTCTGAGTCTGGGTTATTTCATTCAGGATGAGCTTTTCTAGTTCCATCCATTTGGCTGCAAATTGCATAATTTCATTGTTTCTGATAGCTGAATAATATTCCATTGTGTAGATGTACCACAGTTTTTTAACCCATTCTTCGGTTGAGGGACATCTGGGTTGTTTCCAGTTTCTAGCTATTACAAATAAGGCTGCTATAAACATAGATAAGGAAACTTCCTTATGATTCCGTGAAGAGGCATTTGGGTGTATACCCAGAAGTGGTATGGCTGGGTCCTGAGGCAGAGCTATTCCAAGTTTTCTAAGATATCACCAGACTGACCTCCATAGTGGTTGCAGAAGCCTGCACTCCCACCAGCAATGGAGTAGGGTACCCCTTTCTCCACACCCTCACCAGCATGTGCTGTCATTTGAGTTTTTGATCCTAGCCATTCTGACAGGTGTGAGATGGAATCTCAGAGTCGTCTTGAGTTGCATTTCTCTGATGATTAAGGATGTTGAGCATTTCTTCAAGTGTCTCTCAGCCATTAGGGATTCCTCCTTTGTGAATTCTCTATTTAACTCTGTCCCCAATTTTTTGATTGGATTATTTGGCATTTAATTTCTTGAGTTCTTTGTAGATTTTGGATATTAGCCCTCTGTCAGATGTGGGGTTGGTGAAGATTTTCTCCCAGTCTGTAGGCTGCCGTTTTGTTCGAATGACAGTGTCCTTTGCCTTACAGAAGCTTTTCAGTTTCATGAGGTCCCATTTATTGATTGTTGATCTCAAGTCCTGAGCTGTTGGTGTTCTGTTCAGGAAGTTGTCGCCTGTGCCAATTAGTTCGAGGGTTTTTCCCACTTTATCTTCTAGTAGATTTAGTGTGACCGGCCTTATGTTAAGGTCTTTGATCCACTTGGACTTAAGTTTTGTACAAGGTGATAAGTATGGGTCTAGCTTCATTCTTTTACAAATGGACATCCAGTTGGACCAGCACCATTTGTTGAAGATGCTGTCCTTCTTCCATTGTGCCGTTTTGGCTTCTTTGTCAAAAATTAGGTGGCCATAAGTGTGTGGGTCTATTTCTGGATCTTCAATTCAATTCCATTGATCTACTGGTCTGTTTCTATACCAATACCATGCTGTTTTTTACAACTATTGCTCTGTAGTACAGCTTGAAATCTGGGATGGTGATACCTCCAGATGTTTTTTTATTGTACAGGATTGATTTAGCTATTCTGGGCTTTTTGTGTTCCATATGAAATTGAGACTGGCTCTTTCCAAGTCTATAAAAAATTGTGTTGGTATTTTGATAGGAATTGCATTGAATCTATATATTGCTTTTGGTAGGATGACCATTTTTATTATGTTGATCCTACCTATCCATGAGCATGGGAGATCTTTCCATCTTCTAAAGGCCTCTTCCATTTCTTTCTTCAAGGGCTTGAAGTTCTTGTTGTACAGGTCCTTTACTTGCTTGGTTAGAGTTACCCCCAGGTATTTTATGTTGTTTGTGGCTATTGTGAAGGGGGTTGTTTCCCTTATTTCTTTCTCAGCCCTTTTGTTTGTTGTATAAAGAAAGGCTTCTGATTTTTTTTGAATTAATTTTGTACCCAGCCACTTTGCTGAAGGTGTTTATCAGCTGTAAGAGTTCTCTGGTGGAATTTTTGGGGTCGCTTATGTATACTATCATATCATCTGCAAATAGGGATAATTTGACTTCTTCGTTTCCGATGTTTATCCCCTTGATGTCCTTTAGTTGTCTTATTGCTCTAGCAAGAACTTCAAGTACTATATTGAAGAGATATGGTGAAAGTGGACATCCTTGTCTTGTCCCTGAGTTTAGAGGAAATGCTTCAAGTTTCTCACCATTTATTTTGATGTTCCATATGAAACATGGCCTGCTGTATATTGCCTTTATTATTTCTAGGTACAGCCCTTGTATGCCTGTTCTCTCCAGAACTTTTAGCATGAAGGGGTGTTGGATTTTGTCACATGCTTCTTCTGCATCTAGCGAGATTATCATGTGATTTTTTTTCTTTCTCTTGTTTATATGGTGAATGACGTTGATAGATTTTCGTATGTTGAACCATCACTGCATCCCCTGGATGAAGCCTACTTGATCATGGTGTATGATACTTTTGATGTGTTCTTGAATTCGGTTTGCTAGTATTTTATTAAGTATTTTTGCATCTATGTTCATGAGGGAGATTGGTCTGAAGTTCTCTTTCTTTGTTGGGTCTTTGTGTGGTTTAGGAGTCAGGGTGATTGTGGCCTCATAGAATGAGTTTGGCAATGTTCTTTCAGATTCTCTTTGGTGAAAGAGTTTGAAAAGTATTGGTGTTAGCTCCTCATTGAAGGTCCGGTAGAATTCCGTGCTAAAGCCATCTGGCCCTGGGCTTTTTTTGGTTGGGAGATTTTTAATGACTGTTTCTATTTCCTTAGGGGTTATAGGGCTGTTTAATCTGTTTATCTGATCTTGATTTAGCTTCGGTAGGTGGAATCTATCAAGAAAATTGTCCATTTCTCTTAAGTTTTCAAATTTGGTGGAGTACAGATTTTTAAAGTAGGATCCAAATATTCTCTGGATTTCCTCAATGTCCGTTGTTATTTCACCCTTTTCATTTCTGATTTTGTTGATTTGTGTTTTCTCCCTCTGTCTTTTAGTTAATTTGGCTAAGGGTCTGTCTATTTTGTTGATTTTCTCGAAGAACCAACTCTTGGTTTCATTGATTCTTTGTGTAGTTCTTTTTGTTTCTAAGTTGTTGATTTCAGCCCTAAGTTTGATGATTTCCTGACTTCTGCTCCTCTTGGGAGTGTTTGCTTCTTTTTTTTTCCAATTCACCCAGTTTAGCTGTTAATTAGCTAATATGAGCTGTCACAATTTTCTTTTTGAAGGCACTTAATGCTATGAACTTTCCTCGTAGCACAGCTTTCATTGTGTCCCATAGGTTTGGGTATGTTGTGTCTTCATTTTCGTTGGATTTTAAGAAGTCTTTGATTTCCTTCTTTATTTCTTCCCTGACCCAGTGGTCCTCTAGTAAAGAGTTGTTCAATTTCCATGAGAGTGTAGACTTTCTGTTGATTCTTTTGCTATTGAAGTCCAGCTTTATTCCATGGTGGTCTGATAAGATACAAGGGGTTATTTCAATTTTCTTGTATCTGTTGAGGCTATCTTTGTGTCCAACTATATGGGCGATTTTGGAGAAGGTTCCGTGAGGTGCTGAGAAGAAGGTGTATTCTTTTGTGTTTGGGTTGAAACATTCTGTAGATATCTGTTACACCCCTTTATTCTAACTCATTTTCCTTTTGAGCCAAAGACCAAAAAATCGGAACAAAAAAACATGAAAATTAAGCATTTTTCTTCTCAAAGCCAAGATCATTGTAGGGTCCTATGCTTTGAGACAAACCAAAATTTGAGGGAACCAACCCCATAATATTATTCCCCACTTACCAAGTATGAGTCTACAGCTCTGAAACACATAGCTTCCAGCCTCTAATGGGAAGGGTATTAATTTATCCCACACACACCCATGGGAAAAAAATCAAAATTAGTTCTATAAGTAAAGAACTGGTATTTCAGAAGCAATTTGTGCATGTCAACAGTTTGACAAGGCTGCCTTAAAAGCTAGTATCACCTTAGGATTCATTTAGTACTCATGTTAGAGGGACAGTCCCAGAGAGAGCTGAAATCAGACCACATGTGGAGAACATGTGTTCTGGGACTGACGTTAGGTTGGACACCTGTGGTGTTTGAGCCCTGCATTTAGGTAGCTTTCTCAATGCTGGCACAGAATACCTAGGATGAAGAAGATAGAGAGAAAGGATTTCTTTTGGCTCATGTCCCAGAAGTCTCTGTCCACAGTTCTGAGTTTATAGGCTGTGGTGGTTTGAATGAAAATGGCCCCAGAGGCTCATATGTTTGCTTGGTCCACAGTTGGTAGAACTGTTTGGGAAGGCTTAGGGGATGTGACCTTGTTGGAAGAGGTATGTCACTGGAGGTAGGGTTTGATGTTTCAAAAGCCCAAGCCATTCCCAGTTAGTTCTCTCTCTCACTCGAGTTTCAAATAAGATGTGAGTTCTCAGCTAGATGCCTACTTGCCTGTTGCTGTGCTCACTGCCACCATCATGGTTGTGGACTTACTGAAACTATACCCAAGCCATCAATAAACTCTTTCTTTTATGAGTTGCCATGACCTTGGTCTGTCTGTCCTCACCAGTGATAGAAAAATAACTAAGACAGAGGCTCTGCTTGTTCTCAGCCCATGGTGAGGCAGAACATCACTCACTGTAGCACGAGCATATGCAATAGAAGCTACTTGACAAATGGCAGATGGGAAACCAATAGTGACTCAAAGGGACCAGATAAAACCTTCAAAGGTGAGAGTCACCTCCTAAGGTTTCCACTACCTTCCAAAGAAACACCAACAATCAGAGACCAAGTATTCAATACATGTAACTGTGGAGGTCATTTTATATTTGCAATATTTAATGTTGCTAAATTGATAGGATCTAAAATTACCCAGCAGAGGAGCCTTTGGGCATGGCTGTGAGGGGTTAGCTACTCTAAGTCAGCTTCTGGGCCCACCTGAGAAGGACTATTAGATTAGGTCAATTGAGGTGGGACTATTTCTCCTGGGGGTGACACCATTCCATGGACTGACTTCCTAGACTGAATAAGCAAAAGAAAGCTAGGTGAGTGCCTGCATTCATCTCTCTCTCTACTTTGTGACTGCCGCTACAACGTGACCAGCTGCCTCATGCTTCTACCATCTGACTTCTTCACCTTCAAACTGTCAGTTGAAATAAACCCTTTTTACCTTAAGTTGTCTCCACTTTAAGTATTTTGCCACCACAAAGTGGTTAATATTCAAACCCTGAGAGCCTTCAGCATCTGTAACACCTTTTCTTCATTGTCAGCTTGACTATGTCTAGAATTAATAAGGAAAGGTAGGGGGTACACATGTAAGGGCTTTTTGCTTAATTTGAAGTAGGAAGGTCTACTTTTAATCCTGATCTATGGGAAAATGGACCTTTAATCCAGATCTTTTGAGATGGGAAAACCCACCTCTAATCTGGGCCATGACTTCTACTGGAAGCCTGTATGAAGAACGTGGAAGAAGGAACATTTTACTCTTTGCCTGCTTGTTCTCACATCCTTAGCAACTCTATTCCTGCACTGGCATTACAGCCTACTTCTTAGGGATTCCATTGTATACTGAAGACTAGCTGAAGCATCCAGTTTCATGGATTGAACAACTACTGGATTCTTGGACCTTCCATTCATAGGCAGCCATTGTTGGATTAGCTGGACCACAGCCTATAAGTCATTCTAGAAAATGTTCTTTCTATATATAGAGAATCATTCCATAAGTTCTGTTACTCTACAGAACCCTGAAAAATACAGCATCCATTGGATGTTTTAGGCAATAATACACAAGAGTGTGGTACTATCTTTGAATAGCAAAATCTGGCTCACGTGCCTAATGAAATTCAGACTCTCACAAACTCACCATCATAAAGGGAAAAACTATAATCTTATCCATTACCATTTCCCTACACAGCACTGAAAACTCCTTAATAAATGCCCAGCAATCCCCCTTTCACCTTCAGAGCAGCCATCCCAGAGACCATGTCTGTATCAGGAAACCAAACAAGGCCTTTAATGTCAGCACCCAGAAGGCAGAGGTAGGTAGATCTCTGAGTCTGAGGCCAGCCTGGGGCTACTTAGTGCTACTCCTCCTCAAAAATAAAAGCTGAGAGGGGGGTGGGGGAAGAAAACCAAGTAGCAGTAAGAAAGGGGAAAGGTAGTAGGTATAAGGGAGGATATGCTCAAAGTATAGTATGTACATCCATGAAAATTGCCTTGAGTAAACACTGTACAATTAAAAGTAAAGAAAGCAGAAAAAGAAATAAGTGTGTCATACATAGATCAGTGATTTTTTTCAAGCTATGTTGCACTACCCATGAAGAGTGAAAAATATGTCATAAGTCCATGACAAGTACTGTTCTCTCGGGGGGGGAGGGGGAATGAATAAAGGTACTTGTCTTCATGTGCTCACCTGCCTTCCTGCCTCACTGAGAGAACAGAAGCACCCTGAAACAAACTGCCACAGTTTCCCACCTCCACTCCTACCCACTCTCCAGCATCTGTACCCCAAAACTCCACTAAATACAGACAACTCTCCCTCCTAGGAAAAGCTGAATTCCACTGGATTCCATCCACCCCACCCAAGAACAAGGTCCCAGAACCTTCCTCTCTGTCTCTTACATCAGAGGAATTTTCCTGTTCTGCTGGGTTATTCCCACCCCCATATTATTTCTTTTATCCTAAGAGGAAAAGTAAATAGATCAATCTTTCTTCACTCTTCCTCCCTGCAGTGATCACCCTTTGTGCAGGGTCCCTTCACAAGAGTTGTTAGTGCTCCTTGACACAGTTGTCAGTGCTCCTCAAAAGAGCTATTAATGCTCCCGAACATCATGTCTGTGCTCCTTTGCTGAATTTGTTCCTCTCGCTCTCTCCAGCCCTCTCCCTTCCCCTCCACTAGAACTGCTTTCTTGTCAAAGTAACTGATGTAACTGTTACCAACAAAGGCATTGACGTAACCGAATCCAAGTGTCAGGGCTCCTCCGTGCTCATCCCCCACTGTCATGAGGCAGCTGCTCTCTTCCTCCTCCCTGGAGCACTTTTTTCACTTGGTTCTTGGGCCGCCACACTCTTTCAGGTTTTGTCCTATGTCATGGCCATTCCTCTGTCTTCACCTGTGTGTATACCTCCTAAGATTCCCCCCTCCTGCTGGAAGGTCCGAGGCTCATCATTTGAGGCCTTCTCTGAATGTTCATTGAAATCTCACTCTACCCCCCTTGGTTTTAAATGTCTTATAGCCACTGATGACACCTAAATTTCCTTCTCAGCCAGAACCTCTCTCTGAAATCCCACTTCATCCTGAGGCCAGCCCGTTCCCTCTATTTAGATCACAGCAGATAGAGCCAATATGAACAGTTCTCCAAACCTGTCCCTCTGCAAAGCCTTTCTCATCCCAGTTGCTGGAAACTTAGCCCTTGCAGTTGTCTAAGCCAAAACCCTCAGGGGCATCTCTCACTTCATTTCCTGCACACCTCATTCTAATCCTCCAGAGCATCCTCTTGGCTCTACCTCCAAAATACATCCAGGATGCAGCAACTTCTTACCACTTCCAGCAAAACCTCATCCTCCAAACCATCATTTTTTCGCCTTGATTATATTACCTTTCTCCCCTAACTTCTGTCCCCACCCACAGTAGTCTGAGTGTGCCTATTAAAACACACATCCATCCGGTCAAGCCATTCATTTGTCCAACAGCCCTTCCACCACCCACCACCCCCAGCTTCCAGCTCATTCACTTCTGCTTGAGGGCCATAGCATACACAGGATGTATCTAAGTCTCATCAATCCTGCCCCCTTCTGCCATGAGGGGCTACAGAGATGCCATTTACTCCTGGCCTGGTGAACAGATGTCATTGATGTGGGCAATCTGTTTATTAGGAACTGTTACAGCCAGCTAATCATTTCATTCCTAAATGACCAACTAACCTTCTCCTGAAATCCTTCTGACTAATTCAAGCCAGGTGTGATCCCCTGACCTCCAGGTGAGCAGCAGGGTATCCAGTTTGCCACCCCAAAGTCATCCATTTCTCTGGCCCTCGTGTCCTAATGTTCCATTGATATTTCCCTTCTCTGAAAAATTGCCAGTCACCCAGCTCCCTGCAGGTGCATGCCTCAAAACCATAGCTCCAGCAGTGCCTGCTGCTCTCGTGGTGCAGCTGTTTCTTTTCATGAGCCTCTTTTGTGAACTGACTTAACTGGGGGGAAAAAAGAGGGGGGAAGCATATCGAATTTCAAGAGATGAACCAGCTGGCTTAAGAGAGACACGGAAGAAGAAATGATACAGTCGGTGGGACACTTTTCATGAGAACATATTTCCAGAAAGCCCAGTCCATCTGGGGTGCTGCACAGCGTTAATCTTGCCCCTGAGATACGGATAAAAGATGCATGCTTTTCAAATACCCCCCCCCCCCAGTCTGGAATGCAGAGACAGCTTAGGAACTCCGAATCTCAACAGGGTCACTAGAGCCTGCTCTCTGATTTCAAATTCACTTCGCTCTCTTTCTTGTTTCGGTCTTTATTTTTTCCAGGTGTGGAGACTGGCTAAGGGGTCACAACATGGCCTTACTCAACAACCTCAGTGCTGACTGCTCGAGGACTCGGTTAGCTAAACTGCCACTGGGGCCAACATGTGACATTTTGACCCTACAGTTGTCAATATGGAGCTGTTTGTTTTTGCAGAAATATCTGGAGCATGTGGAGCAGGCATACAATTTCCACGTGAGCCGCTGTTTCTGGTTCATTCTGCGGTAAACAAACTGCTTCCCACAGCTGGCCCAAGACAATCCCTCCAAGTCCCATCTTTTTGAGCAGGGCCACACCACACTCAAAGCTTTCCAAACTGAAACTTCACCATGTCTCATATGTAGCAAAACCTGTTCTAAATTCATGTATGTGTGATGTCTGAAGCACAAGGATGTGCACATGCATATGGATCTTACCCTCCATTGACATTGTTTTTCTCTATTGGTCTCCATCATATTTTTTAATGTTTATTTATTACTTCAGGTTACATCTCCATCATAATGTCCTCTTTTCACCCCTCCCAGTCCCACCCTCCCACCCTCTACCCCCTATCCCTTCCATCCCACTCCTCTGGAGTGGAGTGTCCCTACCTAACAGTCCCCCACCCCAGTTCAGCAGTCATATGAGGATCAAGAGCCTCTTCATACACTGGGGACCTATAAGGCAGCACCACTAGGGCAAAGTGTCTCACTGACAGGAAAAAAAGTCTATGTTCATGTTCCCTTTGGTGCATTGGCTGTACTATAGTTATCCTGTACTATATGGCTAAAATCCAATTATAAGTGCATCTTTCTGAGTCTGGGTTAGCTCACTCAGGATGAGCTTTTCTAGTTCCATTCATTTGGCTGCCAACTGAATGATTTCCTTGTTTCTGATAGCTGAGTAGTATTCCATTGTGTAAATGTACCACAGTTCTTTTTATCCATTCATTGGTTTAGGGACATCTGGATTGTTTCTAGTTTCTAGCTATTAAAAATAAGGCTGCTATGAACATAGTTGAGGAGATGCCCTCGTGATTTGGTGAGGAGTCATTTGGATGTATACCCAGAAGTGATATGGCTGGGTCTTGAGGTAGAGCTATTCCAAGTTTTCTAAGATATCACCAGACTGATTTCCATTGTGGTTGTACAAGTTTGCACTTCCAACAGCAGTGGAGGAGTCATATTTTTAAAGATTTCTTTAATTACATTTATGTATGAGTGGTTTTGCCTCCTTCATGTATGTATTATGTATGTGCATTGTCTGAGTACCTGGTGCCTACAGAGTCCAGAAGAGGGACCCAGCACCTCTAGCACAGACTATAAACCACCATTTGGGTTCTGGGAACATATCCCTGGTCCTCTGCAAGAGCAGAGAGTCCTCTTAACTTCTGGAGTTAACTTAACTGGCTGGAGAGATGTCTCCAGCCCCTCCACCTTATTTTTTTTTTTTTGAGACAGGATTTCTCACTGAACCTTGAGCTCACTGATTTGGCTAGACTGGCGGACTAGCAAGCAGTAGAGATAATGCTGTCTCTGCTTCCCCAACACTTGGATTACAGGAGCATGCCACCACACTCAGATTTAATATGGGTGCCAGGATCCCCAACTCAGGTCATAATGTTTAAGCAAAAACCACTTTTCCCACAGTACCATCTATGCAGCTCACATATATGGCAGAACTCTTAAACTGCACTTCTTGGTGCCAGAAAAATAACCTATCCTGGAAGAAACTGAAGGAGCATCTCTATTTAGAAAGTGTATTAACTTAGTAGGAAAGAGATCATTTTGTTAATGATCCTATGCATACAGGCTTCAGCCAGTTAAAGCTCTGAAGCGAATAATCAAAAGGAGGGTACCTCCCTGATGCTAGTCTGTATGCCATATGACATTCGAAGTCTTGTTTCCCTCCTAACCATAGGGATTGAAAGTTAGAGCAAGTTGTCAGTAGAGGATTTGATCTGAGCTCAAATTGCATGACCTTAAACTCAAATGGGGCAATAGCTTCCACCTAGCTCTGCCACCTACATCCACTGAATCCTGAAAAAGCCCCCAAGAAAGAGGCAGGTGCTGGAATAAAGCGAATCTGAAACACCTTTGGCTGTTCTTGTCTGGGTGTCACTTTCCTTTGTTGTCCTCATTATCATCATCGTAATTGTTACATGTATTTACTAGGGCAGTGGAGTCAGGGGGCAGGTGTATGCCAAGTAGAGGTCAAAGGACAGTCTGCAGGATTTGGTTCTCTCCTTCTACTAAGTGAGTCTCGTGGATCAAACTCAGGTCATCCAGCTTTGTGGCAAGCACTTTTACATGCTGAGCCATCTCACTGGACCCACTTGTCATCCCACTGGCCAGTTGGCTAACACAAGCTAACCAAGAGATCAAGGTCCCTGTAGCCAGTAGTTTTGCTTGAGTTTTCAGACCAACACTGCACCCTTGACCTGGTTGCCCATTTCCAAAGCAAATCCCTTCTCTCTATGAAGCAACCAGCCTGTGAAGGAAAAGAGATTCATTTTTCCACTTTTAATGAAGTTTGGATCTTAAGTATTTCCAAAGGACCACATGGAAAAGACTTCCTTTCTGGTACTATCAGGAGGTGGTAGAAGCTTGAAGAGGTGGGGTCTAGGGAGAAGTCTTCAGGTCATTGAAGACAGGCCATTAAAGGTGGGCCAGGGGACCTCAGACTCTTCCTATTGCTCCCCCTCTCTTTGAATTTCCAACCATGAGGTGAGCACTTCTGTTCCACCACAGGCTCCATCTATAAAGTATCATCATGGACCCGAAGCAGTGAGTCTAGAAGCAGCTCAGAGCTCTTCCCTACTGATTGGAACATGGCATCGCCCAAAGACAAAAAGGAAAGAGGCTCACTGTAGAACTTCTAGATTGGTAGCTAGAATGTAGAGTTACAAACCCATTCAAAAGAGATCCACTGTAGTGATTTGAATGAGAAATGTTCCCTATAGTCTTGGGCATCTGAATTCTTGGACTCAGGCTGCTGGCACCATTTGGAGAGGCTGAGAAGATAAGGCCTTGTTAGAAGAAGCAAGGCACTGAAGGCAGAATTTGAGAGATGAAAGACTCATGCCACTCCCAGTATGCACTGCTTCCTCCTTGTGGCTCAAGATATAAGCCCTTAGCTTGCTGCCCCATTGCCATGATTTTATTCCTCTGTCATCTAACTCTCTAGAACCATAAGCCTAAATAAATTCTTCTATAAGTTGCCTTGGTCATGGTGCTTTATCACAGCAATAGAAAACCTAATAAAAACACCCACCTTCCACATTTTAATGCAATGAATGCAAGTTTTCATATAATAACTATTCACAATATTATAAATATGACAGTAATAAATTCTTGCACGTCTACACTGCTTTCTCACATGTTAATATTATTGATCCTTTTAGAAAGTAAAGTAGACATTGTTATTCTGCCGATTCTTTGTAATGAAAATTGGAAGATGAAAGAAATCATGCAAGTAATTCAATCCAAAGTGTCTCAATGAATCAATCAGAGAAATATCTATGACCAATGCCAGGCTTCCTAGCCCTCCAGTGCTTCTGTCCACACACATTGCCTTCTAAAGGAAGAGAATTTGGCAACACTGATCAATGTTACATGCACAGAAGAAATAGAAAAGAAATGGAGGATTTTTCCTCCTTTGTTCTTCTACCCCCAGCTAAGTAAAACTGTGTTCATATAAGGCTATTATCAAGAGTTAAGTACATAACAGTTAAGTCTACTACAATAGTGTTCTCGCTAAGGGCCAGTGGCCCAGGGACTTTGTAATTCTTTCACCTTTCTTTTCTCACCCCAGATGTCACATGTTCTGTCTAGAGTAGAAGTCCCCTTCAGACAGGAACCTGATCATACTCACCAGAGAGTCTTCTGGGATAGATTCTTTAACTCAACAACTGTTAATGAAATGCCCACCATGTTGTATTAGTCTGTGCAAGTGAGGGCCTTGCTGGACCAGAGCAAGAAGCATAGTGTGGACCATCTTGACTCCTCAAAAATGACAATGAAGCCAGGCAGTGGTGGTGCACACCTTTTAATCCCAGCACTCAGGAAGCAGAGGCAGACATATCTCAGTGAGTTCAAGGCCAGCCTGATCTACAGAGTGAGTTCCACGACAGCCAGGACTCTGTGGTGAAATCCTATATCCAAGACAAAACAAAACAAAGAAGATAATGAAGGTGGAGCGATGGTTCCATGGATAAGAGTGTTTATTGCACAAGCATGAGAACCTGAATTCATAATACAATACCCACATCTCTAGAACACCAGGTGTTTCTGGGCACTCACCTATAACCCCAGCACAGGGGTCAGGATAGAAACAAGGAGGCCACTGAGGCTTGATGGACATCAGTGTAGCTCCAAGTTCAGTGAGAGACCCTGTCTCAAAGGAATGAGGTGGAAAATGATGGAGAATAAGACTTGACATCCTCCTTGGGCCTCTGGACAGGTGCACACATATCCTGGCATACAGTATATTCACACATCCATGTAGATACACACACACACACACACACACACACACACACACACACACACACTACTCACTCATCTCTGAATAAATAAGAAAGATTAGACACCCATGGCCACAAAATGTCAAAACAATAGCCTGTGTTCAACACTTTCTGGGTTTTAAAATCACCTGTCTTTTTTCTACTTAAAGGATTTTGTCCGTGTAACACCATTTGTACTGAACATAATAGTATATAAAGAGAGTACGTCTTAGACTCCACCACAGTGAGTAAATTAGAGGAAGTCAACTTCTCTAAGACGGTTCCATGAGTGCACAGACAGTCCACAAAGCACCTGTTTTGGGCACTGAAACATTGTGGGCAAACAAGGCACAAGTACACACAACAAACCAGGGTAAGGCAAAAAAAAAAGTGGCATTAGACCACAGACCCTTCTCTGGCCTGTCCATAGCAGACATCATCAGTAGATCACAGCAACCTTCAATGAAGTTATGGCGCATCTTCAGAGAGCCCTGAGCCCAAGATTTCTGTGGTCAGGTTAGCAACCCCACAAAAATCTCCTGGATTCTTGAGGACATGTCTATTATTTCTCCACGGCCAGTTACTCAAATCCTGACCTCTGACCCAGCCCTGATGACTTTCTCCAACTCCTGAATCTTGTCTGGCAGCTTTCCCATCATTCTTTCCCTGGCTCAGATTTTTCTTCACGCCCAGGGATAAGTGGAGAGAGCCTGGGCCAAGTCAAGAGCACCTTCCAGCTCTTTACAGCAGTTGAAGAATGCTGAAGAACTGAGACAGGCATGGCTAAAACAAGGGTAACCCACAGCTCATAAAGGAGAAGGAGGGAGGCCAGATGATCATTCACAAAATCTGTTTCCTCTAGTGCGTCTGAACATTGCTTCACCTTCATGCAGCCCAGCAGAGAAGGTGAAAGACTCCAGTCCTTGCTTTGTCTGCTTTATGGTGAAGTTTCTGCCTTCAAGGTAAGGAACAGATGTTTCCTAAGCTCCCAGGGATTTATCTGCCTTGTTCACACCTTCAGCAGACAGTTCATTGCAGTTTTAATTTATACGGTTCTGTTTCACTGGTGGGACAATAACTCTCACTCCACTTTCAGTCACAAAATGGTGGCATAAGAGAAAACCTGGCTAAACCTCATTACACCCAGCTTTTCATTCCTCTCCCACTTGCTGTTTCACATATTGTCTGAATCCGAACAAAACAGTCAGCTCGACACTAGATTGCTTCCTCTCTCTCTCTCTCTCTCTCTCTCTCTCTCTCTCTCTCTCTCTCTCGGCATCAGTTTAGTGATCTGTAATTTGAAGTATGAAGAGACTGAAGCCATTGACTCACAAGGTCCTTTCCATCTCTGACATCTATTAAACTCTTATTTGTAAAAGGAGGCTTTCAATCTCTGTGTGGCTTGTACCATCCAAAGCCTGGAAATGCATCCCACAATGCCTTTCTGATGTGCCCCGCCACTGAGGCTTACACCAACAGAGGGAGAATCACTCCCAGCTGCTGGGAACCTAACCCAAGCTGCCATGTGGGGAGTTTTGTCATGGCTGTTTCACGGTGGGTCATGTCAAGTCAACATGTATTTCTTAAGTGCCTCTGACAAGCCCAGAAAGACGGTGCACCCCTCTGGGGCCTCAGTGAGTTCATCTGTGAATGAAAGGCTTGCCCTTGCTGGACTTTCGGGGGTCTCCAGCTCTGAAGGCTTGACATTCAGTAAACCACTGTGGTGGTGGGAAAGGTGCTCAGCCCCACTCCCAGACCAAGCCCCTGTCCCAAACCCAGATAACCATCCACTCAGTCCCAAGTCCCAACTGACAGAGAGGGAGATTAGGGAAGATGTGTGTGTTTCACAGATAGCCACACCTCTAAAACTTCTACTGGGCTGAATTCAGCCCCTGCTCCTTCCCCAGCTCTAAGATCTCTGGACCTCTCTGAATTGAGTAGGCTACAGGCAGACCGAATCTATATGGTGTGATTTGAAGGAAGTCCCCACACACAACCACAAAATATCTCCTTTACAGTCCAACCTGAAATTCTCAGCACAGGCAGCCAGATTCTTTGCATGCAAGCATCTTGCTTCCAGCAGTTTCCTGTTAAATGCAAATGTACACAGAAGAGTAGCATCCACTCAAACTTCTTTTCCCAATGTCACCAACATTTTCCACCTCCTGTCGCTCTTCCCCAGGTCTCTAAGAGCAGATCAAAGGCTTCTAAGAAATACAAGAATTTTCCCCCCAAGGGAGGGATATGAAGCATTTTTTTTTTCAAGAAAAAACTTAAAGAGGAATAAAAAGCACACAAACATGCATGCTATGCAACTTCCACTCTATTTTCTGTCCTCAACTAGTGGAAGAAATGAGAATCAGAAAAGAAATCAGTAGGAAAGGAAGAAAATAAGAAGTGACGCCAAGACACCTTTCAAATCCACTATTTTATGAGAGTTTTTAGAAAGACAATGCTTTTCTCCCTTTAAGGAATCGTGTGGGAATCCCATCGCTGTTTGAGTGGGCCACCCAAACATCTCAAATTATGATATGGGTTTATTATTTAATTTTAAATGAATAAAAATTAACTCTGAGTGGATAAATCCTGAAGGATAATTGCAAATACTCAGGTGAGAACCACAGGTCAGAATCAAGAGGAGCTCTCTGCCCTCCTTATGGGGTCACCCGGAAGTAGAAAAAACATGGTTTCACCCAACACTAGCAGGAATTACACCATGTGGAAGAGTTTCCTAGAGAAATCTGTTAAACCTGAAGAGGGGACTAAAGTGGACTATGTCCTCGAATTTCTTTTTCTTCCAGGTGTTTTCAAAGCCATCCATCGATTGCCATTTGTTATGGACTGAATTGTGGACCCCCATAGTTCATATACTGGATCCCTAATCCCCAGTTAGACTGTATTTGGATGTAGAGCTTTTAGGGCAGTAATAAAGGTTCATGCAGTCCTAAGGGTGAAGTCCTGACCCATTAGGAACAGTGTCTTTGTAAGAAGACTTAACAGAGACACTCCACGAAGTAAGACCCCTCCATGACCATGCAGAGAAAATGACAGTCTAGAATCTGGGAAGAGAGCCCTCACCATAAATCAAGTTTGTGGGGCTTCTATCCTCCACAGAGAGATTATAAATGCCAGTCACTTAAGCCTCCCAGTGTGCAAAGTCTTCTTTATGGCATCCTGAACAGCTAATGCAACATCTGTGCAAAAGAAAAGCTTCTGCCCAAGGGATGGGACTCGCTGAGCCAGTCAACAAATGGGAGTGAAGCATATTCTAGACTACGGGTTTATAGCAGAAGCTATGACAGCATCCTCAACAGGACCCTCCTCACGGAAACCCTAGCCCATTGCTTCCAGAATCCCAACCTCCTTCCTGCACTGGCACCCCACCTAGCAGTACTTGTCTAAGTTTGGGGAGGAACAGTGCTCAGTACTCAGGAGGAAGGCAATCTCGGTAGATGACTGTCTTCTCCCTTGTGTTTGTTTGCCTCCACAGCAGTCCAGAGCCGTACCATTGAGTCCAGACTTGGCCTGGGAAGAAGTAAGACGGTGGCGGCACTGTGGAGAAACAGAAACTGGCAATCACCCTGCAAGTACCCCATGAGAGGCTGCAGCCCAGGCACACCTACACCTGCAACAGCCCTCTGAGTCCTCATGGACCAGTAAAGACCGGTGTCTAGGTCAGGGACGATATCAGGAGACAATCACCTTCAGGAAGCCAGAGTTTCACAGTGTGGGGATCATGAAGGAACGTTAAATGAAATTGGGGAAAAGGGAGGCAAGCTAGCTAGGCTAAACATGAATTTAAGGAGAGGAAAAAGACTGAGTCTGAAAACTGGCATAAGCCCCCCAGATTTTGAATAAATTTTGGCTAAAAGAACAGAAATCTATACTTGATAATTTAAAAAAGAAAATTAACTTTTATTTCAAAGCTTTTGAAGGAAAAGAAGAAAAAGGGGTGTTTCCTGTCTTTTTCCCCTTCCCTTGCTTTGTTTGTTTGTTTGGTTGGTTGGGTTTGGTTTGGGTTGGGTTGGGTTGTTTTTTTTTTTTTTTTGTCACTTTTATAGTTAGGTGACATGGGGATATGTTTCCTTTGGTACAACAGAGAGTCACGAAAGCAAGTGTACTCATACCCCAACAGACAGGACAGAGGCCTGTCATTTGTACTGCTTCAAATATTCCCACCAAGGTTGACTTCCAGTTGCCAATGGTTCAACAATCAACTTGCAAAATTCCTGGCTACTTAACCAGTCTCTAGCAAATAGCACCAGCAGGCTCCCCCACACCTTCTCAAGGCATTCTGGGTAGGCAGATGGCAGATAGCCCAGCGCAGAACCACAGACCAGAAAAAGTTGCATTTCAGAGGGCGATGTGAGGTAACCCAATAGATCTTTCTCCCCTGGGTACATTTTCTCTCAGGCACTACAGGAAGTCTACCAACCTGGTCATTAAGCTACCCACTCCCTAAGGGAAACACATTTTTGTTCTTTAGGAAGGGCTGCCTTGTCCGGTGATGGCACCACCTGGAGCCCAAAGGCAGAACAGCCAAGGAGAATCTCAGAATTCCACCACGTTTTCAAAATGTCAATATGAAGTTGGCATTTCAGAAAAGGAAAAAAAGAGGGGACGGGATGGGACAGGACAGGACAAGACTGGAAGGGGACGCGACCTTAGGAGAGGGGAGGAAAAGGGACAGGAGGAAAGAAGAAGAGTTAGAAAAGATCTTCACTAACCTTTGGAAAACCAAGAGCTCAACTTTCCTGGGCACTTCCTAAAAATTCCCATTATGTGCCCACATAAAGGAAGATGTTAAAAATGAATTATTGAACTACTTCTAATGATTTGGCCAGACAAATGCTGAGTGGTTTTCCTTACTACAAGGCACTCTCATCACTTAGCTGCCCCTGACCATCTATAGACACTTATGGCTGGCCTATACTTTGGATATTCATGTATAATTCATCTAAATTCATTCTATGGTCCAACCTTCAAAAGAACTGCCAGCATATGCTTTTGTTTCCAAAACCAAACCGAACACAGAAGCCAGGCCTGGGGTTTATACCTCTCTAGCTTAACCCTCAGTACCTGGCACTGGGCTTCCTGCTTGACCATGTTTCAATACATCCTGGGCCCATTTAATTCTTCCTGGTTCCCCTGCAGAAACTCACCAAGGGTCTCTCTCTGTCTCCCTCTCTCTCTCTCTCTCTCTCTCTCTCTGGAGGCTCGTGCCATTCCACCTGCAGGTAGTTATGAAAATCTACGCTTCAGTCCATAAGTCAGAGAACTGGACAGAACTGGAGCTGGCTGGCATCAGTTGGCATTAGAGTAATACTTGATGGCGTAGATTAACTAAAGAATAGCATTAACATTCAAAACCGAATGCTTCTTATTATATGTATGTGAGTTATCCATTTAAGAGCCCAGGTAGAGCAAAACACTTAAACACTGCGTGTGTATGAAGGCAGAGTTGGCCTGGATGGTGTGTGTATTCCCATGGCCTCCCTGGCTGTACTTCAAATTCAAAACTCCTTGGAATCACAAGCCGGTTACCGAGACCGATGAAGGAGAAAGAGTGACCTCTGCTGGCCAAATGAGATTTTTTTTTTCTGTAATCATTTTCCCAACTCTACAAAGAAATAAATGATGGGTGTGCAAAATGCAATAATGGCTTCTACAGAATAAATGACCAGTTTTTTTTTTTCTACACTGGTGATATTTACAATCTCATCAGCAAAACGGCCATGGTTTGTTTGGATCAAGAACTCCTTAATGGTGTGTAGAAATGGTATTTAATGGGTTTTTATGCTTAATAATTATTCACTAGAAAAAAAAAGAAATGTTTTCACTTGGCAAACAATAATTTATTTTTGCTTCTTGCTTATGTGTCATTGATGGAATGAAAAATTCACAAATTATTTTGAAATATAGAAGCTAACTAGGGTAGTGACAAAAGTGTGGCCACTAAATAGCTCATTAACCTCTGTAGACATTTGATGGATAAACCCTCAATTTAGGAACCGAATTTTTATTTCTATTACATTTGTTCATTTTGTTTTGTGGAGTTCACACTGTCACAGTGTACTTGTGGCACACAACTTTTAGGAGTCAGTTCTCTCCCTCCTGGATGTGGGCCCCAAGAAAGCAATCGCTCTTCCCCACTCAGCAATCTCTCCAACCCTAAAAATGTTTAATTCTTTCAAATAGTCCCTACATTTTTGTGATCCGTTGTGTTAGGCAAGACTGGAAATGAGTTAGCTCTTGCTTGAAGACTCACCAGTGCTCAGAACAGAATCATGTTCATCTCATCCTTGCTGCATGGCCTGATCTCCTCTGCACAGAGCTTCTGACCTTTGACAAGCAGAAGAGGGCGTGTCGTATGATACTGGCTCTCATGAGGGAAAAGGTGAATGAAGAGAGACACCCAGAGAGCAAGCTCAGAGCCCCACTCAGTGAGAGAAACTGCACCGTATTTTGATAAGCTATAAAAGTTCTCAAATGCTCGTAAAAGACATCGGTATCCAGTGTCATATAACTTGTGCTCTATCATTACCAATAAACTATTCAAATTAAATAAAGGGCTTATTTTAAATCTTTTTTATATTCCCTGCATAGTGAACAGCTAGTATTTCTGTCATACACCTTGCTGAGGCCAGCAGTCTCTCTCTCTTCCCGCTCTCTGGCTGACAAGAGGCCAGACTATTTCACGCTTTGCACTTCTTTGAAAATCAGGCAGAAGACATGGAAGGGATAGTTGGAAGACAAGGCCATAATCATTATGGTATGTGCTGGTCTCATGCACCTGCCCAGGAAGGAGAGAACAGAAACAACGGACCAACTTCAACTCAATTCCTGGAATTGGCCATAACCTCGTCCCCTCCTCATTTTTCATTTGCTACAATAAATGCACACGTTGTTTCCTAAAAACACCAGGGAGGTGTGACACTCCTTGACACAAATGACTTGGTTTGGTTTTGCTTTCTGAAAAGAAAAGAGGTAGGCCTTGCTGCATCTTGAATGTGCCCTCCAAAGTTCATGTGCCAGGAACTTGGCCCCCAATACAGCAAGGTTGAAATATGGGAAACTCTTCTAAGAGGCAGTTAGAGACTGAGAATTAGTATATCAAGAATGGGTCAGCAGCCGGGTGTGGGAGCGCAGGCCTTTAGCACTCAGGAGACAGAGGCAGGTGGATCTCTGCATTTGAGGCCACCCTAGTCTACAGAGTGAGTTCTAGGACATCCAGGACTACACAAAGAAACCCTGTCTCAATAATAATAATAATAATAATAATAGAATGGATCCCCATCAGTGCTGCTGGAGTGGTCCTGTTATCGCAAGAGTGGATTTGCAATGAAAGCTATTCGGTCCTTTTGTCCCTGGCTCATGTGTAAGTGTTGTCACTCACCTTCTGCCTTCCTCCATCGAATGACACAGCATGAAGGCACTTGCCAGACACTGGTACCTTAACATTGAGCTTCCCATCCTCCTAAATTTGGGGAAATAAGTATCTTTTTCTTTGTGAATTGCCCAGTCTGTGGTGTTCTACTATAGCAACATGTATTGGACTAAAAAGCAGACCTTGAACTGAGGAAATTAATTATGGGCCTGGGAATGTAGCTCCACTGGTAAAGTGTTTGCCTTGCGTGCAAGAAGCCCTGGCTTTGATCATCGACACTACATAAACTGGGCACAGTGGTGCACCCCTATAATCCCAGCACGGAAGAGGTAGAGGCAAGAGAATTTCAAGGTCATCCTTGGCTACATAGAGAGTTCAAAACCAGCTTAGGCTACATGAGACCCACCTCCAAATAGAAGGGAAAGGGGGAAGAACGTGGGAAGATGGCTCAGTGGGCAACGGGCTGACTGTGCAAGCATGAGAACCTGAGCTCTGACCCCAACTGTTCACATAGGCAATCTGTGCATGGTGATAGACAACTGCAACCTCAGAGCACAAAAGGCAGAGACAGCAGCTCCTGGGCACTCACTAGCCAGCCAGTCTAACTGAAATAGCAAGCTGCAAGTTCAAGGAGAGACCATGCCTCAAAAAGTATAGTGGAGAGCAACAGAGGACGAGACCTGCTGATTTCTGTACTCATGCGTGCTCACGCACACATGCATGTATCGACCATCCAAACAAACACACCACAAACACATGTGTTACCATACATTAAAGAAAGAAAGAGTTAGACATAGAAATGTGGGCCTTTAATCCCAGCACTTGGGTGTCGGAGGCATTCAGATCTCTGTGAGTTCAAGGCCACCCTGGCCTACATAGAAAGTTCCAAGCCAGTTGAGGTTATGTAATGAGAGTCTGTCTCAAAAAATATTAAAATTAGAATTAAATAATTCAAATTGGCTGGATGTGGTGGAGTATGCCTTCAAGCTCAGCATTTGGGAGGCAGAGGCAGTCAGATCTCTGTGAGTTTGAGGCCAATGTGGTCTACAAAGGGAGTCCAGGACAGCCAGGGATACACAGAGAAACCTTGTCTCGAAAAACAAAACAAAACAAAAAAAGTCATTTAAATTGTCCTTAATTGCCAGTATGCATCCAAGTTTTTATTAAGACCAAAAGCATTGAAATAATTGTATGTAATATTTATGAGAAGAAAGAATAATGACAGAAAAAAACTATTTCTGACACTCTACCTATTTCTTTTTTTTAATGATTTATTTATTTTTATTTTATGTGAATTGGTACTTTTCCTGCATGTATGTCTGTATGAGGATGTTGCATCTCCTGGAGCTGGAGTTACAAACAGTTGTAAGCAGCCATGTAGGTGCTGGGAATTGAACTCATGTCCTCTGGAAGAACAGCCAGTCCTCTTGATCTTTGAGCCATCTCTCCAGCCCCTATTTCTTAACCTATTTCTTAACAAAATAATACCTCACAGGTGTAACAATTTATTTTGGCATCTAGGAGACAAACAGCAAGTGCCTCTCTACAATCGCCTGCCATTTCTTAGTTGATTAATACTTATTAAGCACCCACTGTATGCAATTTATTGGGCCAGGCACTGGGGACATGATGGCTAACCGTGTTGGACACTTCCTTTGTCCTTCTGAAGTTTATGTCTCACCATACTTCAATCAACTATGCACATCAGTAAAGATAAAGCTCCACCAGGAGTGCTAGAAGCCAAGAGTAGATGGTGCTACTGTTTTCCTTAAACTAAACGAACCTGTCTTTATAGTAGACAAAACCAGCATTTGAATTCTGGCCTAAAGCAGAAAAAGCCCAAACCAAAGAACCAAAATCAACATTTTAGAGGCACAACATGACCAAACAAACTTCAAAGAACTTGGTCAAAAATATACCTGCTTCAATTAAAATATTGCTCGTCTATATCTGTATATGTTCATCCTGTATGCTGTATCAAGTTGTGCTTCTCAGACCTGAATGTGCCAGGAGTCTCTCAGGTGCCTCATTCAAATGAAGGTTCTGACTCTGTGTGTCCAAAGTGGAGGCTAGGATTCTGTATTTCCAATAAGCCCCTAGCAGTTGCTGATATTTAGAGTCTGTATCAATCAAACTCTGAATGACTCCAGTTCAGGCCAAAACTATAAGTCAGTACGGCTGCCACATCTCTCCTCCTACTCCCACTGATGCCCTATGGAACCAGAAAAGTACAGAAGAAAACTACAAGGAGCTCTTGAGTTGGCTGGGGCTGCTTTTGTTGGTGGCACACTCCTAGAGAAGTACACTAGTCAGCCACACTGTGAGGATAAGTCAGAAAAATTAGAGGAATTCTACCGCTGGTCCCCTCTTCTCACAATTTACCTCCTTGAGACAAAGATGCCTGCGCTTCACCTGACAGGTGTCCTCAGAAAACAATGGTAGACCAGATGACTGCCACAGGTCGTTTCCATATTACTTCTCCAAACCCAAATGGCTGGAGAATCCCAGTGGAGCCTTGATGCATCTGAAACATGGCTGCACATGAAAAGCACCCATGAGGTTCTAAAAGCACAAATGCTCAGATTGCACCAGAATCCCCTGAGCCTGCGCTGGGGTGCGGCCTAGGCATTAGAACATAGAAGTGTCCCAGGCGATGTGAATGTGCAGGCAGGAGCCAAAACCACTGCCTCTCTTATAAATCTGCTTCTCTCTGTGAGGACCTGACCTACGGGGTAATTTCATGGAATAAGAAGGAATAGAATGGAAATTCCCAGAACCTAGGCTTTCCACACTAGAGTTCACCCACACCATCCCAAGTTCACTGTGGGCAGTAGAGCTGGGGGTCTGGTACATTACCTGAGTAATCAGTGTCATATGGGGGACCGGGCGGTGAACACACAAAACGAAGTAACAAGACATTTGAAGGGCAGTTATTCCCCCATGAAAATAGCCTGTATTATTTCAAAAGCAAGCACATTAGAAGAGGTGGACTAAAGTACTTTTAATCAGCCCCGACAAATGTATTTTAAAGAGGAAACAAGCAAGAACACAGAAAAAGAACCAAGCAGACACATTAGTAGTGAGAATATAATGAGAGAAATGAAAGCAGAGTGGACACTACTGAAGAATAAGGCAGTGATTTTGGAGATTGAAGAAATAGGCTAGAATTCTTAGAAGGAATTGACCCAAGGGGGGGGAGAGAGAGAGAGAATATAGAAGAAAAGCTAACAGGTAAGAAAGTTGGAAGTGGAGGTACTAACATTTGGATAATAGGTATCCCATTAAAAGAAACACAGAGGAGCATCAAGGTGGCTCACAGAGAAAGTGCACTTTCTACACTCGTGAAATTTTACCAGTATGGTTGCCTAAGCAAGAGCAGCATAATGACTACATGACTGACATACCAGTTCAGATGGGGAACAAATTACAAAGTCCCACCCCTGGATGAAATAGGTAATCAACAGCTACTGAGGGAGCAAGAAGGTGACTATCAGTGGTTCTCAACCTTCCTAATACTGGGACCCTTTAATACAGTCTCCCATGTTGTGGAAACCCCGCAACCATAAAATTATTTCATTGCTACTTCATAACTACTAATCATCAAAATCATTGCTACTGCTATGAATCACAATGTAAATATCTGACGTGCAGGATATCTGATATGCAATCCCTAAAGGGTTGTGACCTACAGGTTGAGAATCACTGGTGTATATGAATGTCTGAAACAGCTTTATTCTTAATTACCAAGAACTTAATTGCCAACTGTGAAGGGAGAAAGCATACAGCAGGGCACCCATGCCATGGAACATGGCTGAGCAGCAAAAAGAAACAAAGCACTGACCTACACAGGATGGAAGAACTGCGAGTGAAAGAACCAGACCCAACACTGTAGGATGCCATGGATGTAGCTTTGAGGAAATTGCAAAATTACAGAGAGAGGAATCTGGGTACTGGTTGCCAGGATCCAGACGATGTCCACACAAAACACAACTCTTACCTCACAAGAAATATGAGAGCATTTATTCTGAGCCAACGTGAGTGACCATGACCTAGTATCTTAAATAACGTTCTACTATTCTGAAGAGACACCATGACCAAGGCAACTTATAAAAAGAAAGTATTTAACTGAGGGCTTGTTTGCACTACCAGAGGGTTGATAGCCCATGACCACCATGGCAGGGGGCACGGCAGCAGGCGGGTAAGCATGGCACATGCGCAAGAGGCAGAGAGAAAGACTGGGCCTGGTGTGGGCTTTTGACACCTCAAACCCTGTGACATACTTCCTCCAAGAACACAACTCCCAAGCCTACCTAAACAATCCACTAAACACTGAAATATATGAGCCTGTGAGAGGCCATTCTCATTCAAACCACCACATCCAGGAACACAGATTCATGTGGCCCCAAATAAAGTCACATGAACTTTTATAATCACATAAAAAAAAGAAAGTCAAAAATCAATGCATTCACCAAGTACATTGGTAGAAGTAAGCTGTCTCAGCGAGCGAGAAAGACTCTACTGTAGGTTTCAGAAGGTATCTAATGGCATTCTTAGTTCAGCTCTTAGGCTGGTGGAAAGCCCACTAACAGCATTCTGAAGATTTTACCTGGTAGTCAAAAGAACAAAGAGGTGGGCAACAAATTGTGGACTAAAGATAGCCCGAGATAATTTGGCTCTGGATCATATAACATTTCCAGCTCTCTACAAGCACAGAGTTTTAATCCAATAGCTGTGCAGAATCTCTAACAGGGGTGTGGCTTCTTCTCCTGGGCACTTCCATTCACAAGACTGACGTAAGCTCTTTCAGAGCAGCAGTTTTTCTCAGCTGTTGCTGCCTCTGCTGTTGTTGTTCTTGTTAATATGTATGGTGTGTGTGTCCATGCACTAAGTGGATGCAGTGTCTATGGAGGCCAGAAGAGGGTGCCAGATCCCCTGGGACTGGAGATAAGGAAGGTTGTGAGCTGCCTTGTGGGTGCTAGGAATCATGGAACCAGGGTCCTGTGAAGAGCAGCCAGTGCTCCTAGCCACTAAGCCACCTCTCTGGTCTCCCTTTCTTGATGAGCTTAACTCTAGGAGCTAAGGGTACCAGATTTATAGTACCTACCAAAGCCACCCTGAACCAATGCCAGCTAAGCTCATTGTCCCATGCCCAGGAATAAAGAAATTCAAATAAGGAATAGGCAGAGCAAATGTAGAACAACTAAGGAAAAGTGAGAACAAATTCTCAAGACTGAGAGAGGTTATAAGGAAGAAATAGCACTGTGTCACACTGCTCAATGGTCTTTTATAAATTTAATAGTGGAACCTGAGCAGAGACTGGGGTAATCTATATTGGGATTGATCATTTTGTAGCACATCTTTAACTGAGCCAATAAGGAGTCCACATACTTTATGAGCACTCCCTCAGCCCTACCAGTAACTTGTCCATTCAAGGGAAGGAGTGTGTGTGCTGCCTAGATAAGCTTACGATCCAACATGGATCCTTATTTTACTTCCTTCCGGGGACTAACTCCTGTCTTAAGGTAAAAGGAAGGAATCCACAACAAAGAGGTACAAGAGAATGTTTCTGGGTGATGAAAGGATCCTCTAACTTGATTTTGGTGTTAGTTACACAGCTTTATCCCAAAACAAAATTAGAAACTTTAAGAGTCAGCTTTGCTGTGTTAATTATACTTTGTATGTATATATGTGTGTGTGCATGCATGCATATACATGTACAGAAACATACATCAAGTCTGTATACATACATCCTGCCACATAGCTGCTTCCTACCTCCTACACAAAGGATCAAATGAGAACTTGCAACACTAGAAATGTCATAGTTAAGCCACTATAGAGAACAGCTTGAATAAGGACTGGGAACCATGAGGGAAAGTTTTAACAATCAAAGTGATATATTTAAAAGGGAGCCTAGAAAGGGGAGAGCGAACATTCATTTGTTTCCTTTGGGGACTGGGAATGTTTAGGTCAAAGCCAGGAGTCACCGGGTCATTGTCCGACCACCTGTGATACAGGGTGGCCCTCCCAAGCTGGTAGCCCATTTCCTCCACGTTCACTTTGCCTTGTAACACCCTGATAAATAGCCCATTAACAGCCCATGATGAGATTAAGAAGCACTTTCTTTCAGGGGAATGGATAGTTCAACCAAAAGATCCTTGAATCCGAATGTTCTGCCTCTGGTATCTTTTATGAACAAAGGGAGCAAAGGTTTTGAGGTCACAGCCAGCCTGACCATATTTTGTTCTTATCTCCCTATTTTCTACTCTGTAATGAAATTTAAATAGCCTGCTATCTCAAAGTAAATACTTGGCGCCATAACAGCCTTCTGGAAGCTTTTAATTGTGTCAAACCAGCTCTTCAATTCTAAACATTCCTTACAACCAAAAGATATTTACAGCTCTAGGTGTCTTCCTGGCAGATGGAGACAGAAACAGAAAATGGTGTAAGAAGGCAGGAACTTGCCATTAATCACGACTGTGTTCCTTTATACAAAGATTGTAAAATGCCTGGGGTGACCTCTTTGACTGGGTTGGAGGAGGTAGGGGGTTCTGAAGAAGAGGGGGAAAGTCTGGAATTTAGTGCCTGCTGCGCCCCTGCCCAGCTTCTGACTGGGGACAAAGCAGTTAATAACTTCTTTGGACCTCACCCTCCTCTGCACACCAGACTCTGTAACCAGGGTGCTCCTTTCCCACCCTGGGTCCCAGATCAGTGTGCCCCAGGAGGGATAAGCCTCCCACAGATTTCCAGAGCTGGGGCTCTTCTGCTACACGTTGTTGTGGATCCAGAGATCTGCTTTGGTTTTATCAGTGTCCTAGGGACCTTATAGAGAAGTGTCCCAAAGGGTAACAAAATAATGGCACGCAAAGAAAACAAACTAAGTGAAGGTAAAGGACTACCTAAGACAAAGGTTCCTGTACTGGCTGGTTTTATGTCAACTTGACTCCTTGGAGTCATCAGAGAGGAAGGAGCCTCAGTTGAGAAAATGCCTCCATGAGATACAGCTGTAAGGCATTTTTCTCAATTAGTGATCAATAGGGAAGGACCCAGCCCATGGTGGGCGGTGCTATCCCTGGACTGGTGGTCCTGGGTTCTATAAGCAGGCTGAGCAAGCCATGAGGAGCAAGCCAGTAAGCAGTACTTCTCCATGGCCTCTGCATCAGCTCCTGCCTCCAGAATCCTGCCCTGCTTGAATTCTTGTCCTGACTTCCCCCAGTGAAGGACTATGATCTGGAAGTATAAACCAATATAAATCTTTTCCTCCCCAACTTGCTTTTTGGTCATGGTGTTTTGTTGCAGCAGTAGAAGCCCTAACTAAGACAGTTTCCAAGATGAGAAACTACTGGGGGAAAAAAATAGTTGAAACAAATTTCCTTACTGCAAGACTTCCTAAAGGCTTTATTGGTGGATAAGCTTTGGGACTTTTCTAGAGAGGGGTGCAGAAGTATTTGACCTAGAAATCCTTTTTGTAAAGACACATGTTCAGATATGGCATGTCCTGAAAGTACAGGTCCATGGTGTGCTGTGCTGCTCACTGGTTAGGTTTTAATTCATTCCTTTCTAATCAGAAGGGACTCACTCAACCCTGACTGCAGAATAGCATCTTCTGGGCCCATTACCCAGGTCTCATCCCACAAGGTCATAACTAGTTAGTCTAAGAGTATAAGGTCTGGGCAAGGAATTATTTCAGCTCCTCTGGTGAATCTAGAATTTAGTCCATGTGGAGAACAGCTGGCTCATGGACTGTGGGAAGGCGCCTACTCTAGAATACATAGGGAGAGTACGCCCCACCCAGCTCCAGATGAATGACAGGGAGCAACCCAAGGACATATTCATCTGCCCTCTTAGAGTCAGCCTGCTCTACTGGGATGGTCTGCTTGGAGGGTCCAGAATGAGTAGCACACATTTCTTAACAGTCACTCAATTAGAATTCTGTCCCTAATTATCTCTTTTTAAACTCTGTGGACTTTTCCTTTCAAAGTGGAAATAGCTCTACTAATTTTTCTGGTTGTAACTTTAATGCCTACTCACTATGGGGTGGAGTGTTCTACATTAAAGTGTACAGTGGAAACTAGCCATTCTCAGTTTCATTACTGAGGACAGTTTACATTTCCTTCTAGACTTTATATGGTCTTTTGCTGGTGGCTTATGCAATTCTGGGGATCAGACTCAGGGCCTTGGAGATGCAAGTGTTCTACCACTATGTACCAGCCCAATCAGGTCATTTGATAGATGGATTGATAGGTAGGTAGATAGATAGATAGATAGATAGATAGATAGATAGATAGATAGATAG
>CAJQZJ010030162.1:465333-589905 GCA_907164525.1 Lophiomys imhausi | reverse complement strand
TAGATAGATAGATAGATAGATAGATAGATAGATAGATAGATAGATAGATAGATGATTGATAGATAGATGGTTGATAGATAGGTAGATGATTAATAGATAGATGATAGATATAAATAGATAGGCGATAGATGATAGACAGATGAGAGTTAGCTAGTATATACAAATATATATGTAAATGTATATACATGTATGTGTGTGTGTACTGCATGTATATCTGATGCTCATGAAGGAAAGAAAAGGCATCAGATCCTCTGGAACTGTAGATGGTAATGAGCCATCATGTGCATGCTTGTAGCAAAACCCCAGTCCTCTGCAAAAGTAACAAGTGCTCATGGTCACTGGGCCATCTCTCCAGCCCCCAAGACCATTACAGAATTTAACAGTGTTTTGTAACTTGGTCCCTCACTTATCAGCATCTCAGCTGTCATCCCATCACAATATAAAGAAAGCTATGCCATCATTCCCAGTGTCCCCATCCTGTTCTGCAGACTTTACATTCACCAGTCCCTGTGCTTTGCTGTTCCTGTTCTCCCATCAGGGAAGAAACAGACACTAGTGCTCAGTTAATTGATTGCCTCCTTAAAGTAAATTCTTTTATTGTTGGCTGTTTGTTTGTTTGTCTGAGACAAGGTTTCTCTGTGTATCCCTGGCTGTCCTCGAACTTGCTCTGTAGACCAGGCTGACCTCAAACTCAGAGATCCGTCTGTCTCTGCCTCCCAAGTGCTGAGATTAAAGGCATGTGCCACCACCACCCCTCCACCACCTGGCTAGAGTAAATTCTTGAAAGTTGACATGCTCAGTCCACATCCTCAGAGCCAATGAGCCTCTGGGCAGGGCCACCTTGTTTGCCCCTCCCGGGCTCTGCTCTGCTGGCTCACTTCACCCCAGCACCTTTAGTTTTCTCCACTCTTTTCAGCCTTTACAATGTGTTTCCCAGCTGCTCTCATCCTAACTTCCCCCACCTCTGTCAAGCCCGCCTCTTTTTCTTTAGAACAATTGATTTCTTCCTTACACCTCTTTCCAGCTACATGTCTCATCCCCAGCAGAGGTCACCAAATCCTCTTTGAAGGAAACACAAGCTTAAGTTGTCCCTTCCATAAAGTCTTCTGTGGCTACATCCTGGCCCTTCACCATCCCCAAAGTATCTGTCCTCCTGTCTGTAGCAACCCTTGTCACTCTGTGTTATAGTTGTTTATGTGCCTGTCACCCAAAGGACACAGAGCCCCTTGTTTCCTTGATCTCTTAGCCTCAAACATGACCCCGCTGAAAAGACACCTGCATTCCCCTAATGTCCGCTAGTAAAAGATCATGTTTTGGGGGGCTGATGGCTTAATGGTTAAGAGCACTGATTGCCCTCTCAGAGTTCAATTCCCAGCACTCACATGGCAGTTCAACTGTCTGTAGCTCCAGTTTGAGGAGATTTGACATCCTCACACAGATATAGATGCAATCAAAACACCAGTGCACAGAGATAGATGATAGATAGATAGAGAGATAGATAGATAGATAGATAGATAGATAGATGATAGATAGATAGATAGATAGATAGATAGATAGATGGATAGATAGATAGATAGATATTTTTTAAATCATGGGGGTTTTTTGTTTTGTTTTAAGGAAAAACTCCAAACTGTCTTCCTTTCAAATATTAAAAATGCCATGCACAACCCATACCCTTACCCCTAGAGCCACAAAAGTCATGTCTTCAAGCTCATGCCTAGGCTGGCTCACAAGACCTCACCAATAACTTAGAGAGCATGTGCTGATTGGGTAGTGTTACACATTCTAAATGTTAATTAATTGGTCCTGCTTGCTGTCTGTTACTTACAATGACTCTGATTTGCTAAATAAAATGCTGAGGCTTGAGATTGGGCAAAGACAGAGAAAGGTGGGACTTCCTGAGATTAGAACAGGAAGCCTGCGTTTTAGACAGAGGATTAATGCATTACAGCGAGGAGCAGGAAGGAGGCACACACCATGGGTTAGAAAAAAGAATCTCATTCCACATGGCCAGGAACATCGGCATATCATGGAGAATGGCAGTCCAAGGGGACATATGTATATAGGGTCATATTTGGGTAATAGAATTACGAGCTAGCTTAGATGGGCTAGGATTACACAATTCAGGCCAAAGCTTGTGAAAATCCATGTGGTGTCTGTGTACTCATTTATAATGGATGGATAAGGACTAACACCACTGACCAATTAAAGATAATATAAATACTAGTAAGTAATTTAACTAATTTTTTTACAATGTGCATGTATTTTAATGACCAAGAATTCAAAGAACCTTTTGATTTTCCACACCAGTACCCTTGATCGTTGCTAAAGGCAGTTTGCTGAAAAAGACCCCCATACTTCAATTGCAAGCGACTCTGTCAGTCACAAACCAAGTGAGTTTTGTTTCATTTTTTTAAATCTTTTATTAGGTTTATTCATTTTGTTTTATGTGTGTTTTGTTTGCATGTTTGTCATGCAAACGTCACCACATGCATATCTGGTGCCCATGGAAGTCAGAAGAGAACATTTGTGTTGTTTTGAATAGGAATGGCCCCATAGACTCATGGGTGTGAATGCTTGGCCCATAGGGAGTGGCGCAATTAGGAGGTGTGGCCTTGTGGGAGGAAGTGAGTCACTGTGTGGGTGGACTTTGAGGTCTGATAAGCTCAAGTCTGGCCAGTGTGTTGCAGTCTTTCCCTGCTGCCTGAGGACCAAGATGTAGAACTCTCAGCCACTTCTCCAGCACCATGTCTGTTTGCATACTGCCATGCTTCCCACCATGATGATAATGGACTAAACCTCTTTAACTGTAAGCCACCCCCAATTAAGTGTTTTCCTTTATTAGAGTTGTTATGGTCAGGGTGTCTCTTTGCAGCAATAAGACCCTAACTAAGATATCTTCCAATCCTCATGTAACTGCAATTGAGGATGGTTGCGAGCCACCATGCAGACACTGGGAATTGAACTCAGGTCCTCTGCAAGATGAACCAGTGCTCTTAACTGCTTAGCCGTCCCTCCAGCCCCAAGAGTTTTGGGGTTTTTTTGTTTGTTTGTTTGTTTTGGTTTGGTTTGGGGTTTTCTTGTTGTTGTTGTGGTTTTTTGTTTGTTTGTTTGTTTGGGTTTTGTTTGGTTTTGTTTTTTTGTTTCTCTGCTTAAGGACATTACACCATACACCAAGCACTGATATATTTTGTGAGTGCTGTGTGCCTAGCAGCTGTGTGATAAAATAGAGAGGCACTGTCCAGTGCTCAAAAAGTCACACCACAAGGAGTCTAGAAACTAGTCAAGTGATCAGATAAAATGAGGTTTTCATGAATGTTTTGAAAGAAAAAAGAAGAGGAAAAAAGGGCTCTTATTATTGATCACCCTCAGTGATCAAGGTAACATGGGAAATCCTGGCTGAGAGTGGAGCTGGAAGAGCCAATCAGAAAATCATGTAAGCTGCATACACCTGATCAAGAGCTAGAAGGTGTGTCCCAGGGTGTCCCAGGGTAAGGAAACTTGAGGCAGCCTGAGGTGAGACAAGGCAGGAGCCTGGTGAGGGAAGAGGGCAGAGGCTGTAGGTGAAATGCACTATGGACATTTAAGTATATGATCTTTAGCCAGGCAGTGGTGGCGCACGCCTTCAATCCCAACACTCAAGAGGCAGAGACAGGCGGATCTCTGAGTTCAAGGACAGCCTGGTCTACATAATGAGTTCCAGGACAGCCAGGGCTACACAGAGAAACTTTGAAACAAAGAAGGGGGGATTAAACTTTGTCAGAATTTGGGATATGATTACTAATTACTATATAGGTAACCTAGATTCAAATTTTACATATTCCAAGTTTTGTTAATGTTTTAAATCTCCCATAGAAGACTCTCAAACCATAATCACATCCTGACAACCCATCCATATAGAATAAAACTGGAACAATATATTGACAGAGACTCAGATGAAAATTCACTGAAATTAATTTCATTCTCTTTCTAATTTCTTTTTCATGAAAGAAGCAGCATGCATATATAGATGTCATTTTAGGGTGTTTTTTTTTCTATTTTCAATGCTTTAATTGCAACATCTTCACAGATTATTCTAAGAAGAAAAGGGGACACAGGAAGAAGTAAGGCAGGAAAGAACCATTTTCAGCAATTTTCAAAATAGAAATGTAGACCCTCCTGGTGTACTCTAAATAACATTGCTTCATGCTTCCTATCTATGCACTATGGGTACTTCCTCTCCATCTGGGGCCCCATTTCCCCTACAACTTCTTTGGAGATCTCTTTGCTTCTATCCTCTTGTTTACAGATCTGACCCCAAAGTTCGAACCTACACAGCCAAGTGTCCAAATAACAGGGCAACTTGAAAGCCTACATAGATGAGACTTGTTTCTTCCTTTAAGGAAGGGCTGGGTCCCACCAGTTTATTCAGACCGGTGTTACTGGAAGAGGACATTCAGTCTTCCTTACTAGGGTAAGTGGAATCCAGACACTGGTAGAGGAAGCAAGAAGGGATGGCAGGCACAATTCTACCACCGATTACCCAGATTAACATGGATCTGTGGCCTTTTTTATTCTTGCCCTGGAAACTGATTCCTAAAACAAGTGTTTAGGAAAGAATTCACTTTGCACAGTAAGGTCTTAGAAAGCCTTTAAAGCCATCTTTGCAACACTGTCAAAAACTATGAGGAATCTAAGAAAAGTGACACTCAGCAAGGAGCCTTTCAACAAGTTACCACTGAGTGTTCATGAAAAGTCTCTAACCCTCTGGCAGTACGGAAGACCCCACTGTGGGCATCAAGCCCACCTAGGAGAAATAAATGCTGAGAATCAGAGGAGGGAATTCACCCATCTGTGAGCATCCAGTGGAACCTCACGGAGAGCTCTACAAAATCTCTTTCCCCACTTCCGAGGCTTCTTTACTGAGGTAGATGCCAACAGAGGATTTGAGTGAAGTCAGATTTTCCTTGGCACTTAGAGTACGAGGAAATATCACGATGTTTATCCAAGTATAAGAAATGTCAGCACTCTGAACTCTTAAAAAAGACTGGGATACCAAATGTCCAGATGACCATGTCAGCCAGATAAACTCAAACAAAATACAACAGGGGCAGAACGTATAGGGTACTCTGTTCTTTGTGGCATTGAGAAGAAATGTGTGTGCAAGAAAAAGTCCCAAAGTCTCAACAAGGGTTCTGAGGTTCTCCCTATCAAACCTGGGGCACCGTTCCTTGTTTAGTAAGAAAATACATAAACTGAACATGTTCTTTCCAAATTAACAGAGCCCTAGAAAATCATGTAAGCTTCATACACCTGATCAATCTTCCCATTCTATACCCCAAGCAGGCATCACAAATTGATCACAGCACTCATTCTCATTAAACCCAAATGCTACTGGAGAACCATCCTCAACATAAGACTCAAGGAAATCACTACCAATTAATAGGAAGCATCCCAAGACATGAAATAGTTAGGGTTCTTTCTGTTTTTAAGTGTTTTATTTTATGCACATTGGTATTAAGCCTGTGTGTATGTCTGTGTAAGGGTGTTGGATCCCCTGGAACTGGAGTTACAGACAGTTGTGAGCTGCCTTATGAGTGCTGGGAATTGAACTCAGGTCCTCTTGAAGAGCATCCAGAGCTCTCAACTGCTGACCCATCTGTCCAGCCCCATGTTTTCAATGTTTTAATTACATATTCTCCACAGATTTGTCTGAGGAGAGGGAAGGATACAGGCAGAAGTTAGGCAGCATCCTTATCTTTCAGGTGTCTCCGTGTTTGAGATTCAGATTCCAATGGAAAGAACTGTGGGGCATATGTAACCACAACCTTGGACCTTATGCAAGATCGCAACTGAGGTAAATCACCTCAAAGCTAGCTACATTTTCCAAAACAAACTTCATTGTTAGGTACAACCCTTCACAACTCAATGAATAATGTCTCACTTGTCTCATAGCCACAACCAAACACCTAGCAGAGGCAACTTAAGGTAGGAAGGATTTGTTTTGGCTTTCCTAGACTTTTCTTTTCAGAGTTCAGAATCCTGGGTACTTCCTGGATTTTCAAAAATACAGTCTGTCACAGTGGAGAAAGCATGGAGGAAGAATATAATAGCAGGGGCTTATTGCTCTGCTTGTTCACACCTTGGCAAATGTAGACACAAATTGCTCAGGCCAAAGCCCAAAGCAGATATCACCTTCAAGGCCTAGCCAGCCAGATGGGTACCATGTCCCTAAGGGTCCACAACTGCCCAGAACAGCGCCACTACTAGAGGCCAAGTGTTCAAACCCTTGAGGTTTGAGCCTGTGAGATACATTTCCTACTCAAACTGTAACAATACTTTACAGTTTAGTTTTGTTTGTGTTTAAGTTTAGATTAAAATGTATGGAGCCTCCACCTTTCAGAACACTGAACTTGGGGAAGAGGGCTGCCCAGTCACTCACCCAAATGGTTTGCTGAAGCCTCCTGTAAAAGTCACAGCCCCCTCACCCTACATGCTTAAGGACTCTTTAAATGAATGAAGACAAGGAAGAGGAGGGTTCAGTAAATACAAACCAGTAAGGCACGAGGGACATTTAAAAGGGAACCCCAAGTTGTAAGAAGATATTTTAAAGCCATAGGAAGGGTCTGTTCCCAGCACCTACACCAGGAAGCTCACAACCTTCCTTATCTCCATCTCCAGGGGATCCAACATCCTCTTCTGGTTTCTGCATTCATGTGTACATATGCAAGCAGGCACACACACACACAATTTAAAATAAAGTAAATAAAACCATGTGGACATCCTGTTCTCCTAAGTATCTCTCTAAAGTCCACACTTTAGAGAGATGATTCTTGTTTGATATAGCTAGGAGAAAATGTAGTTCCATCTGCCCTGCCTTTATCTAAACACACTCTGAATGAATCATACACTGGGCTCAGCATATAGGGCCTCGTCACTGCATAGCTGTCAAGCATAAACCACAAGCCAAGGACCAAATACTCTCACAGAGAGGAGGAAAGAAACCCATCATTTATCACTAGGAACATGCATTAGATAGACCATGTCCGCAACATGCCAGTCAATTGTTATGAACTAATTCTAAGGTTTCCACCCAGTCACCACAGCAACCACTCTCACGCCATGGATACTAAGCTCAGGTGGACCACAACCAGATTAATTTAGGGCAGCCATTGCCAGATTCCATTCACCAAAGGCCCCTCGGGCTGCCCAGCTGGTGGTGGAGTGGCCAGGACACTGGTACCCATCAAAACGCACGTGTTTCAGTCAGAGCAGCCTCTCTGGCATCTCTTCTATCACATGGAGCTCCATGTTTGCTATGAAAGGGCTTCATGACAAAAAAAAACAAAACAAAACAAAAACTCCATTGCTGTATAATCTAAGAAGTGGTCAGACATCAACATGGCTCCTCAGAATCAAAATAAGCAAACAATACGGGAGTCTTATTTAGGGTTATCATTACTGTGATGAAATGCCATGACCAAAAGCATGGTGGAGAGGAAAGGGTTTATTTGACCTGCACTTCCATATCAAGAATATAATGGCAGGGGCTATTGCTCTGCTTGTTCACACCTTGGGAAATGTAGACACAAATTGTTCAGGCCAAAGTGCAAAGGTGTGTCATTAAGGAAGTCAGGGCAGGAACTCAAACAGGGCAGGAGCCTGGAGGCAGGAGCTGATGCAGAGGTCATGGAAGGGTGCTGATTACTGGCTTGCTCCTCATGGCTTGCTCAGCCTGCTTTCTTATGGAACCCAGGACCACCAACCCAGGGGTGGCACCATCCACAATGGATTGGGCCCTCCCCCATCAATCACTAATTAAGAAAATGCATTGCTGGCTTGTCCACAGCCGAGTCTTAAGGAGGCATTTTCTCACTGGAGGTTCCCTCCTCTCAGATGACTGTGTGTCAAAGTGGCCTCGAACTAAACAGCATGAGGGGGAAATAAAAGTTCCTGAATTAAAGTAAGATGCTCAATCTTTTTTAATTTTAAATTTGGAAATAGCTGTACGCTCAGAAAAAATGATGAGGATGGAAGTAGTAAAAGACTGGAGGATTTGCTTTGCTGTTTGTTTTTTCATCACAATCCACAAGCTGTTAACTATTTACTCAATGGATCTGTCATTTGAAGCCTAGTTTTGTGCTTTTCTTGCTCTCCCCCCCCCCCCCCCCCTCTCTCTCTCTCTCTCCCTCTGTGTGTGTGTGTGAGCGTGCGTGCGTGCGTGCATGCGTGTGTGTGTGTGTGTGTGCGTGTGTATGTGTGTGTGTATTTTTCCCCAAGCAATTTTATAAAAGAACTAAATACCTCATGGCCTCATCTCTAAATTAGTGAATGTGTTTCCTGTGCATAAAGATATTCTTTTACATAGCTGCAGTATAGCTAGCAATCTTAGTAAATTTAACATAAAACAATACTTTCACCTAAATCTAATGTCCCTGGCCCACTTCTGTCAGCTGCCTCAATGGTGAATTTACAGAGTTTTTCCCTCAGACACAGAAGTCAATCTAGAGCAGTGGTTCTCAATCTGTGGGTCGTGACCCCTTTGGTGTCAAAAGATCTTTTTCCGCTGGAGTCACCTAAGAGCATCGGAAAACACATGCATTTACATTACAATTCATAACAGTAGCAAAATTACAGTTATGAAGTAACAGTGAAAATAATTTTATGGTTGGGGAGGGTCACCACAACACGAGGAAATGTATTACAGGGTCACAGTACTAGGAAGGTGGAGAATCACTGCTGGAGTCAAAGACTGCATTTAGCTGTCAGGACTAATTATCTTTCACTAACCTGGAACATTTCTAGAACCTTCCTTTGTCATATACAATGACTTTTCTCTAAACCTGAAGTTCCCTAAATGATAATTTTTCTCATTTAGAGTTTGTCTAATATTTCCTTGTGGTTTTGGGTTAGGCATTCTTGGCCAGAACACAACACAGAATACCACTGGGACCTCAGCATGTCACAGGTTGTCCATATACTCTCATTGCTGATGCAACCCATTCAAGATACTGAATTTTCCTGTAATATATTTAACACTATCCCCCCTATAATAGCTAATAGTGTATAGAGAGACTCTGAAACTATGCAAACATCCTTCTCTTCACCCTAAATTCCACATGCACAGATGATTCTTGCTTGATCTAATCTTTGTCATAGCGGTTAGAAATGCTAACCTTCTGATTTCAACACCACCACCCAAGTCACCTGTTGGTTCACTGCATGCCAGAGCCCTCCCATACACAAACAAAGTAAGTCTTTATCCATTCATCAATTTGAAATCATAAGTTCCTATTTCTAATGACATAATCAATCCCTACATTTAAATTATCCCAGATTCAGCTACTAGAAACCTGGCCTTTTAGCTGTGTCCTTGCAACATACTCTCATATCTCTATGACCGCTTCCTTAATTTCTAAAAGAACGACATGTTCTAAGTTCATCTTACAACCCTGCCCTGGCCCTAGAATCATCTGTCTCCCCCAAGATCTTTGGTACCTTTGGATGATATAGTAGTCGGAATTCTCCAAAGGAAAAGAACTGATAAAGTAAATATGTATTAAAGGTGGATTTGTTAGGCTGGCTTACATGATACAGTCTAGGTAATCCAACAATGGCTGCCTTCTCACTGGAGAGTCTAAGGAAAATGGAAGCTACTCAATCCTCATAGCCATGTTTCAACAGCCCCAATCTAGCACGGAAGGCCCGGAGGACTGCTGGAGAGCCGCTGGTCTTCAGTCGATATTAGAAGGCCAAGGAAGCTATTAGAAGGCTGAAAAATCCAGGTTCTAATGGCAGCAAAGAATGGTGGCAAGTGACAAACAGAAAGATTCCAACAAAGTAGATGAACTTGCCAACAGAACTTAAAGCCAAGAAGGGGGAACACAAGGTATTGTCCTCATTTAGGGATTTAGGGTGAGCTTTCTCACTTCAATAACTGATCAAGAAAATCTTCATAGGTGTAATTGTCTACTTGACTTGCCTGTTAGGTTACTCCAGATCCAGTCAAGTTTACAGCCAAAGTTAGCCAATACAGATAGGGATGGTATTAAAAACCAAGATTGGGATACTGTGTGTGCTCATTGTTACCATGATATCTGCTTCTTAGCCCTTGTAGCAAAGTTAGATAATAATAAGTGCATATATGCACATTGATGCATACATATGCTGATACATGTGTGGATGCATGTATTTTAGAAATATGATACTGGGGGCTGGAGAGATGACTCAGCTGTTAAGAGCACTGACTGCTCTTCCAGAGGACCCAGGCTCAATTCCCAGCACCCACATGGCAGCTCACAACTGTGTAACTCCAAGATCTGACACCCTCAAACAGACATACATGCAGGCAAAAGACAAACGCACATAAAGTAAAAACAAATTTTAAAAAAGAAAGAGAGAAATATGATACTGAAGCCTCCATTTCAACAGGGAGTTTTTTCCTTCCCCTGACTCCATATTATTTCCTTTCCTCATGATGAAACCTGAATGCCAACAATGACATATTTAACACTAGTTCACTGTGTTCCATATACGAGGGGCTGGAGATGGCTCAGCGGTTAAGAGCACTTGGCTGCTCTTCCAGAGGATCTGAGTTCAATTCCCAGTACCCACATGGCAGCTCACAACTGTCTGTCTCAAGTTCCAGGGGATATGACACCCTCACACAGACATTCATGTAGTCAAAGCACCAATGCACATAAAACAAAAAATAAATAAATAATCTTAAAATGAGAGTAGGGATAAGGGTACCATTCAGTGATGGAGCACTTACCCACCATGTGCAAGGCTCTGAGTTCAACATCGAGCACTAGAGAGGGACTTAAAACTCAGGATATATAGTCAAAGGCAGATCTCTCTCCTGTCCCCCTCCCCCTTTCCCATACCCATCTGCTCCTTCCTGTCTTCTTCCAATCAATGTGGTTATGTCATTCATCTGAACTACATTTGCTGGGTTAGTTTCAGTTTGTTTTCCATTTTAGGGAATCCTTCTATTCATATTAATTTTTGGATATATTGACACTAACATGTTCCAGAAGTAAAAATCATTAAACAATCACACTTAGAGAAGTTTTTCTCACTCCATATATGTTCTGCCCCATTCCTCTTGTTTGCAGCCAACTTAAATTTTTCCTGGCCGGTCCTCTCTGTGTTTTTCTGGGAGAAAGAAGCAAATACAGGTGCTGGCCTATCTTTCCTTCTTTCTTACATAAAAAACAAAATACAGTGATGTTAACCTTGATGGTTGGATTGAGGAGAACCTCAAGATTAGGAAAGCACATGTCTATGAGGGTGTTTCCAGAGGGTGTTTCCAGAGGGTGTTTCCAGAGGGTGTTTCCAGAGGGTGTTTCCAGAGGGTGTTTCCAGAGGGTGTTTCCAGAGGGGATTAACTAATAAGAACCACTTGAAGGTGGAGGCTCCACTCCATCACTGTGAACTGGACAAAATAAGAGAGAGAAAGGAGAAAAATACAAATTCCCTCTCCCTCTCTCTCTCCTTCCTGGGTATCACAGTGAACTACTGTGCTCCACCACACCCTGTTGGAGTGAACTTAAGCCTCTGAAACTCTGAAAAAACAAATTCTTTCTCCTTTATATTGTTTCTGTCAAGTATATTGTCAGCATCATAGTCTAATATATACACCATATTTTAATTTTTATATTGTTTAATTTTAAATATATTATATATTATGTATTATGTATTATCAGGATAAGTTTAGGATGAATTGCTACAAATAATGTTACTGTGCTGTAGAGAGCTGCAACATGCCGCGCCCTAAAGATGGCGCCGGTTTCCGCCTTCCACCAGCCCGACGGTGAGCGCTCTCGGTGGTAAACAAGTCCATATTTGGCTAAGACCACTGATCTGGCTTGCTTCCACATACGTGGGCCTCTAAGATAGCACCACGTGGCTTTACTTGATTGGCTGTTCATATAGTATTTAGCCTGTGGGTTGGGTCTGCCCGGGCATTCGGAAGACTGTTTTCAAGGAACCTGAATAAACTGCTGGAGAAGAGCTTTTGCGAGTTGCGTCGTCCTTGCTGGTCGAGGGGGACGCGACAAGTGGTGGCCTGTACGGGGACCCAGAAAAGACTCAGAACTCCTGCAGTCAGGGGCAGTGCACTGGTAAGTTCCCGGGATAAATTGGGACAATAAAGTTTCGCGGAAATAGTGAACAAAAGGTAAAGTTTTGCGGAAATTGCAAACAAAAGGTAAAGTTTCGTGGAAATTGCGAACTAAAGGTAAAGTTTCGCGGGGAAGCTGCGAACCGAAAGTAAAATTTTAATCATGGGATTGTCTCAGTCACATCCAATTTTTCTGGCTGTTCAGGAGCTACTTTTAGCTAGGAATTTGAAACTTAAGAAGTCTACCCTAGAGAGATTTTTGAATGAATGCGACTCCATGGCTCTGTGGTTTGCGGTGTCCGGGAATCTTACGGTATCCTTCTGGGACAAATTAGGCAGGGACTTGGATTTTGCTTGGGAGCAAGGTACTCTGAAGCACGGAGTAAGACCAATTTGGAAGATGGTGAGGAGTTGTTTAGAAGATCAGAGATGCTGTAACGCAATCAAGGAGGGAGAATCAGCCTTGGAACTGCTGCAAGGGGAAAGATCTGAGCAGGCAGACAGTGAAAAGGGAAGCAAAAAGAGCGAAAGATCTGAGCAGGCAGACAGTGAAAATGGAAGCAAAAAGAAGGTCCCTCTCTATCCCGATCTTAGAGATTTTAGAGATTTTGAGGACTCAGAGGCACGGATTCTGAAGGGGAGCTACACGCTCTAATAGAACAGTTGGAGAGGACTGCTATTAGAAAAAGGGAAAAGAAAAAGGTAAAAGAGAAAGACACGTTGGCGGCAGTCGGTGTAAGTGAAGCCGTTGCCGCGGCACCTTCAACTCCCCCTCCATACCCAGAAGCCGTTCAGATAGATCAGCCTGTTCAGTCCCTGAAAGTAGGGAGATCTTTCTGCCCGGGGATGTGGACACAAGTAAGAACAGAATTACAGTTTGCCTATCCGGTATACCAAGACCCACAAGGGAACAGGTACGAGGAACCGCTTGATTTTAAAGTAGTTAAATCCCTTGCAGAGTCAGTTCGTACCTATGGCATTACCGCATCTTTTACATTGGCTCAAGTGGAAGCATTAAGCAGACATTGTATGACTCCGAGTGATTGGAGTGGCCTGGCCCGTGCCTGCTTAAGTCCAGGGCAATACTTAGACTGGAAAGCTTTCTTGATTGAGTATGCCACTGAGCAAGCAGCCATTAATCAGAGAAATGGAAATCCAGCCTGAGATAGAGATATGCTGCTTGGGCAGGGGAGATTTGCCAACCAGCAGACAGGATATCCCAACCAGGTTTATGAACAAATAAACCAGACAGCTATCAAGGCTTGGAAATCCCTTCCTAACAAAGGGGAGGTGAGTGGGAACTTAACTAAGATTCTACAGGGCCCCATGGAGCCCTTTTCAGACTTTATGGCACGATTGGTGGAAGCGACAGAGAAGATTTTTGGTGACCCGGATGCTGCTATGCCACTAATAAAACAGTTGGTCTATGAGCAGTGCACCAAAGAGTGTAGAGCCGCTATCACCCCTTACAAGAACAAAGGGCTAGAAGCCTGGATGAAAGTGTGTAGAGAACTTGGAGGGCCGTTAACTAATGCTGGTCTTGCTGCCGCAGTAGTACAGTTGACCAGAAAAGGTGGAGGAAGTCCAGGAGTTTGTTTTAAGTGTGGCAAGATGGGACACTTTAAAAGACAGTGCCCTGGGGGAAGGAGTACAGAAAGTATAGGAAGTGCACAATGCCCCAGGCAGCCGGGGTTATGCCCAAAATGTAAAAAAGGGAACCATTGGGCTAATGAATGCCGTTCAGTGACAGACATCCATGGCCAGCCTTTAACTCAAGGTTATGGTGGTACTCGTCCAAAAAATGGACAGCGGGGCCCACGACCCCAGGGCCCACAAATATATGGGGCAGCAAAGAATCAGAACAAAAAACAAAATCAAGAGAGATGGCCAACCCTCCGCCATCCGAGAGACCGCGGAAAGCCACTGCAGGCTCAACAGGATTGGACCTCTGCTCCACCACCAGACTTGTATTAACGCCCCAAATGGGGGTCCAGTTAATTGAAACATATTTTAAAGGACCCCTTGAACCTGGTACAGTTGGTTTGCTGTTAGAGAGGTCATCATCAGCCTTGAGAGGACTTATTGTCCATCCTGGGGTTATAGATCCAGATTATACAGGAGTGGTTAAGGTCATGGTAGCCTCCCCCCGTGGTATAACAGCTATCTCTCCTGGAGATAGAATTGCTCAGTTGATCATGTTGCCGAGCTTACATGATCGCTATGCGGCAAAGGATTGAGAGAGAGGAAAAGATGGTTTTGGATCCATGGGCACGGATCTGACTTTTCTCTCCTTGGATTTGGACCAACGCCCCATCTTGGAGTTAAAAGTTGATAGTAAAAATATCTTGGGCCTTTTGGATACTGGGGCTGATAGGAGTATCATAGCAAAGAAAGACTGGCCTTCAGGTTGGCCCATACAAGCCTCTTCTCAAACACTTCAAGGCCTGGGTTATGCCAAAACTCCAGATATGAGTGCAAGATTATTAAAGTGGCAGGACCAAGAAGGCCACTCAGGAGAAATGCAGCCATATGTACTTGAGCTCCCTATCTCCCTTTGGGGAAGAGACCTTTTAAAGGATATGGGATTTAAATTGAGTAATGACTATTCTGATTCAGCCCAACGTATGATGCAAGATATGGGATATGCTCCAGGCTTTGGAATAGGAAAATATTTGCAGGGGCGGAAGAGTCCCATATCTATGCAGCAAAGACAAAACAGACAGGGCCTGGGTTTTTCCTAGGGGCCACTGAGGAGGGCATTCCCATAACTTGGAAGACGGAGGACCCAGTATGGGTTCCTCAGTGGCCACATTCCTCTGTAAAATTGAATGCGGCCAAAGAGTTGGTGGATGAACAGATGTCTTTAAAGCATATAAAACCATCTGTATCTCCCTGGAATACACCTATCTTTGTCATTAAAAAGAAATCTGGAAAATGGAGATTGTTGCATGACCTGCGTGCCATAAATCAACAAATGCAGATCATGGGCCCAGTGCAACGCGGCTTGCCGCTTTTATCATCTTTGCCAGCCTCGTGGCCCATTATAGTTATAGATATAAGGGATTGTTTTTTCTCCATCCCTTTGTGTGCCAAAGATAGTGAGAGATTTGCATTTACTGTTCCATCCTGTAACCATGAGGAACCTGATCAGCGGTTTGAATGGGTAGTATTACCCCAGGGCATGGCAAACAGCCCCACTATGTGCCAACTGTATGTGGGGGAAGCCATTGCTCCCTAGAGAAAGAATTTTCCAGATTTGAGATGTGTTCATTATATGGATGCTATCTTACTGGCAGCTAAGAGTGAACAAATGTTAGATTGGGCCTATGAAGAATTAGTTCAATTATTAAAAAAGAAAAGGTTGTTTATTGCTCCTGATAAGGTTCAAAAGGAAAATGTGGTTGATTATTTAGGAGTGAAGGTTGGACCTGAAAAGATAATACCTCAAAAGATTGAGATAAGAAAAGATAATTTAAAGACTCTAAATGATTTTCAAAGGTTGTTAGGAGATATCAATTGGATAAGAGGCTATTTAAAGCTACCAAATTATGAAATGAGACCCCTATATGATATTTTGAAAGGTGATTCAGCACTTAATTCTCCTAGGCAATTTACAGAAGAAGCAAGAAAAGCTTTATGTAAAGTGGAAGAAAGGTTGCAGAGTGCCTTCCTAAAGAGATGGCAGGAAGGACAGCCCATTGCATTGTGCATATTTGCCACCTATGGTCAACCTACAGGATTGTTATGGCAGGACGGACCATTACTATGGACCTATTCGAAGATTTCTCCAAAAAAATCCATAGAACATTATCCCACTGCAGTTGCTGCTTTAGCCTTGAATGGTATCCAACAATGTTTGCAGTCTTTTGGAGTTGCTCCTGCCAGTATAATAGTGCCCTATTCCAGTCATCAAATTAAGATTTTGTGTAGCACTGTAGATGATTGGGCAATATTGCAATGTAGCTTTGAAGGAGTGATTGATAACCATTATCCTAAGCATCCATTGCTATCATTTTTTAAGGAGCACCCAGTGATATTCCCTAAGGTTACTTCAGCAGTACCACTTCAAGGATCACCAAATGTGTTTACTGATGGCTCAAAGACAGGCTGCGGAGCCTATTTGATAGAAAGACAAGAGCCCGTGCTATGCCAATTTCAACCGGGCTCCCCCCAAATAGTAGAGTTGAAAATAGTAATTGAGGTGTTTAAAAGATGTCAATTTGCATTCAATTTGATCTCAGATTCAGTCTATGTGGTCAACGCAGTGAAAGTATTAGAATTAGCAGGTCCTATTAAGAATAGTAGTACTGTATGTGCCTTATTACAAGAGTTACAAGTTTTAATCTGGCAAAGAAAAAGGTGTTTTTATATTCAACATATCAGAGCACATACAGGATTACCTGGACCATTAAGTGAGGGTAATGATAAAGTTGATCAATGGACTAGGATGAAATACATTTTTTTAGAGCTCATTCCTGGATCAAGCCAGACAGTTTCACCAATTATTTCATGTAAATACAAAAACTCTACAACAAAAATTTCGTTTGTCTAGAACAGATGCTAGACAGGTGGTTTTGAAATATCCTCAGTGTGTGATTCATCATCATCCTCCCAGTGTGGGAGTGAACCCTAGAGGGTTGATGCCACTCAAAATCTGACAAATGGACGTTACCCACATTTCAGAGTTTGGAAATATATTCATGTATTTGTGGATACCTGCTCAGGTATCACACATGCTACACCTATGAGTAAAAAAAAGACTCGCAATGTCATAGGACATTGCTTAAAAGCCTGGGCTACATGGGAAAAACCACAACAACTAAAAATGGACAATGGACCAGCCTATACGGCTCAGTCCTTTGTCTCCTTCTGTAACCAGATGGTGGTACAGCTTAATCACGGATTACCATATAATCCTCAAGGACAAGGAATTGTGGAGCATGCTCATCGCACCTTGAAAGAATGTTTGCAAAAACAGAAAGGGGGAATAGGCCAAGGCCGTACCCCCAAGGAGAGAATGTCTTTAGCCTTATTTACTTTAAACTTTTTCAATTTGGATGCTCAAGGCCGCTCAGCAGCGGACAGACATCAGGATTCCCATGGTCCACCTAAAAGCATGGTGAAGTGGAAGGATATTTTGACAGGATCTTGGCGTGGGCCTGACCCCGTGCTAACATGGGCGAGAGGGTCTGTTTGTGTTTTTCCTCAGGATCAACAAGATCCAGTGTGGGTGCCTGAACGCCTTGTGAGGAAGATTCGTCATGAAGACCTTCCTAAGGATCCTGGTGATAGTAGCAGTGAGTATGTCAGGAATGACCGAGCCGAGATGGGGGATCCTGTCGATATTCCCAAAGCCGATGCCGGTCAGACATGATGCAACTGTGTTTCCACGCTTATTTAGCAGTAATAGAAGCCTAGGCTTACCCTACCTTCCCTTTGATGATCAGAGAAGCCCTATAGAGGGTAATAGAAATGTCAGCTTGAAGGGTAGTCTGTGCTTTTTAATGAGCTTCAATAGGTCAGATGATACAGAATGCATTAAATTGTCTCAGCAGTCACCAGATTTTTTACCACAACTGAGGTTTGGGGGTAGGAGTGGTGGTTTGTTTTCGGGCAACGGTTCTCGCCTTGAAGGATGGTGGCCCACATGAGTCTCTGACCGGGACCCCCCAGACAGCCACGCTGGGCACCTTTTTGTAGAGGATCCACAGGAGAGGAAGGACCTTTTCCCTGGACTGGATGTCAGGAGCGCAGAGCAGTTTGGGTTCAACAAGATTATTTTTCCTTTAGCCCCATGATTAGTAATATAGTGAATAAATCTTGTACAGGAATGCTTGATATATCTACTAGGGATCCTCAGCAGACTGCCACCAATCCTTTTGATTTGTGGCTTTTGTGTGGGGTAAATGGAAGTTGCATGGACTTGGGACCTGTCATTATGCTTGGGGGAGGAATTTATCAAAGAGGTAATTTTTCCCTAGTGTCCGCTACCAAATTGGATCTTTCTGGCGGTAGTGGCTCTGGTACTTGGAATTCTTTGTTTCATTCTTACCGCAATAAGACCTTTTCAGCTTCGCCAGTATGTCTCTGGCCTCCTTTTCTGTGGATTGTAAGTAATGGGAGTGCATCCTTGGGTGAAGAAAAGTTAGTATGCACTCCGGGCATATGTTTTTATGCCCTATGCTGGAATGCCACAGCCTTTCCTGTGGCTGTGGTGACTAGAATGCCTCGATATGTACCAGTTCCTGTAGAGGCCCCTAATACCATGATGCTATTCAGATTTAAAAGAGATTTTGGCATCACTGCAGCTATTGTTACTGCCATCACTAGCTGCTGTGGGGGCTACTGCCTCAGCTATTGCCTTGTCTAGTTCTATATAGACTGCCAATGCCCTGAATAACATCTCAGCCACTGTAGCACAGTCATTGGATACTCAGACCTCTATGAATTCTCATCTCAAAGGAGGCCTTATGATAGTTAATCAACGCATAGATTTAATACAAGAACAGATTGATTCTCTTTGGCAACTAGCACATTTGGGGTGTGAGTGGAAAATGCAAGGTTTGTGTGTTACTTCGGTGCAGTATCAAAATTTTACAAAGGCTGCTAATCTGTCCAGACAATTGTCAAAGTTCCTCTTACAGGATTGGTCGGCTGAATTTGAAAATTTGATGAGAGAGCTGAGAGCGACAATTGTCCACATCAACTCCACTCGGGTGGATCTGAGCCTGGCTACTGGTTTGACTTCCTGGATACAGACAGCTATGGATCATCTTAAGGAGTGGGCAGGCGTAGGCTCTTTGGCGATACTGATGATACTAGCCTCTCTGGTTTGCCTATGGTGCATCTACAAGATGAGAGCCACACAGAAGCGTAATGCAGCCATGATTATGCAGGCCCTTGTCACCATTGAGGCAGGCCAGTCCCCTCAGGCATGGCTTGCTGCCATGAAGCCTTAAATCTTCACTGAGCATAGTCCCTGCCCACTGAGGTATTCGTTCCATGGGTATTAGGGTCTGGCAAGTCAATGACGGAGTTGACGGGTAAGTCTCGGCCACCTAAGACAGGGCAGCCCCGAGTGGGGAGGCTGACCCAGAGACGGGTAAGAGTTTGAGCATCGCCCTCCTACAGGCTCAGGCCCACCGTGAGATCCCCAGATATGGGGATTACGAAGCCTTTCCAGGGACTTCTACCTACTTTAGAAAAAATAAAAAAGGAGGAACTGTAGAGAGCTGCGACGTGCCGCGCCCTAAAGATGGCGCCGGTTTCCGCCTTCCACCAGCCCGACGGTGAGCGCTCTCTGTGGTAAACAAGTCCATATTTGGCTAAGACCGCTGATCTGGCTTGCTTCCGCATACGTGGGCCTCTAAGATAGCACCACGTGGCTTTACTTGATTGGCTGTTCATATAGTATTTAGCCTGTGGGTTGGGTCTGCCCAGGCATTCGGAAGACTGTTTTCAAGGGACCTGAATAAACTGCTGGAGAAGAGCTTTTGCGAGTTGCGTCGTCCTTGCTGGTCGAGGGGGACGCGACACTGTGCCAAAGGATAAATGCCAAGTTTTATTAAATATCACCAAATATCCCCCTGTTCTAATTAGCTTTCCTGTTACTGTGATAAAATATTAACCAAAAACAACTTGGGGAGGAAAAGGTTTATTGGTTTACATGTCCCCATCACAGGTCACCATCAAAGGAAGTCAGGGCAGGACCACAAGGCAGAGGGCATAGAGAAGTGCCGCTTACAGGCTTGCTTCCCATGGTTTACTCAGTCTGCTTTCTTATGCAACCGAGGACCACCTCCTCAGGAATGGTACCACCCAAATAGGCTGAGACCACTCACAATCAATCAAGAACATGCCCCACAGGCACACCTACAGGCTAGTCCTCAATATGTTTCCTTGTGGTAGAAATTAAGTCTTTTTAGTGAAATTAGTAGACAGTTCAGATTAGCATCTGGCAGCACATAAGGAGGAGCTTGGTTTCCCTTTGGTTTGATGATATGGACAAAGCCAGTTATGGCCAGACAACGTGCCCTGTTGAAGTGGTGTTGCTAAGAAACCTCACAAGCCATGCAGATGACATCAGTTATTGTGAGAAGCAATGGGACTGCTGGACATCGAGAGAAATCTCATGGACCCTCGAGACCACCAAGGATCTTGAGATAATGCCATATATAAGCCAGAGATTCCACGCAGTCTCTCTCTTCCTCCTGCCCTCACCTACTGAAAAGTCACGCTGAAGAAACACACAGCAAGGTATGACATTAACAGAATTTAGACTGCTATAGCCCAAGACAAAGGCATGGTATAAACCTGCTGAGAGAATCCTTTAAAGGCATCTGTCTTGAGGCCCCAGAGTAAGCAAGGCAAGTGGAGTCCAGAAGCCCTTTGGAGAAGTTTTCGGCCTTGAGACTTCCCCAGGCCAAAGAGATCATGGAAGCGAGTCTTGGCTGATTGAAAAAGCCGCCCTCTGGTGGAGCACATCTTTAATCCCATCAGTTGGGAACCACATGTCTTTGATCCCAATACTTAGAATGCAGAGGAAGTCACATAGGATTTGGAAGGATTTAAGTTTAATAGCTACTTACAAAAGGTATGATGAAATTCAAACAAATTGTCCTTTGAGATCTCAAAATATATACACTAAAGGTTTGTTTAGCTCCCAAATATCAAAATAATTTCTTCTTTAATCCAAATTGAAAGATAATACTTTATATATTGTCAAAAAAACAAATTTGCTCCAGGAAAAATATTACCTGGCCCCCGCCCAAAAAAAAAAAAAAGGTAGTGTCCCAGAGTTAGGATTAGGACAAGGCTCTGTTCTTATCTTTCCAGGAGATTTAAAGCATCCATCCAAGGAATCCAGGGACAACTGGACAATGGAAACCTCAGAAGAAAACAGATCAGACACCAAAGAAGTAGCCCAGACGATCCAGCCTTGCAGACTTCCTCAATAACTCTTTCCTCAAAAGTCTACAACCACAACTCAAAATCGCTAAGATTGTTCAGCTCCACAGACTGCTCCAGCCAGAACTCCAGTAAAGCCCTGAAGTTCAGCTTCTGGCTTCTGTCTACAAACTTCTTAGGACATTTAAACAGCTGAGCACAAAAGGACTGAACATCAAATGATTCTATTAACATTTTTAACCATTTTTCCATTCTTATTTGGGCCCCAAGCAGGTTTACTACATTCCAAATCAGCAGGAAGTCATTTTAAGAGAGCGACATCCCATCCCCAGAAGGTGGGGAGGGTGCCCCCCCCCCTTTGATCATTTGATGGATAATAGAAAATCTTGTTACTTAGGGGAAGAGACTACAAGCTGTTAAATGGTCTTGTTAAATGGGTTTTGGAGGTTAGACCCAGGGACTTTTCTCTTTTTCTTTTCTGTATCCTTCTTTCTCTCCTATGTAGGAGTGAATAGACTTGAGAAAAAATGGGACATAGACATAATATAGGAAAGATCAAGAAAAAAGGACAGATTATTGAATATGGCCTTATACCTTTGTATACTGATACAAAATTAATATTATATTTGGCTAAATTGGTATTGAGCTTTGTATATTAATGCAAAATTAAGATTGTATTGGGCTACATTGGTATTGATCTTTGTATATTGATACAAAATTAAGATTATATTTGGCCACATTGGTATTGATCTTTGTATATTGATACAAAATTAAGGGTAATGCTTTTTAAAGGTATTGTACCTAGTAATGCTTAAAAATGCAGTGTGAAGTTTTGGCCTTTTGCTACCAACTGTCATAAACTGTTTAGGATAATTAAAAAATGTAAACTAATAGTCATGCAAGCTTGTCAGTTTGTTAGGTACTATGACAGTCTATCACAGTTATTTTCTAAGCTAATCAGAAATGAAGTTGTTAAGAGACAAGCAACATTTGCTTATCTAAGTATAAGAGACAATAAAGTGTCTTCAAAAACCTCAAGAGATCTGCAGAATATGGCATTCAAAGATGTTTTCTTAAGATTGTTTGATATCAAGATATGTCAGCTCCTGACAGCACCCCCTATTCTACTCCAAGTAGAAGATGAGAATTGAAGAATCTCCAGTGGGAGATGGTTGAATTAGTGGCAAGCCTATCTCTTGGTAGGAAAAACCCCTTGCTTCAACTGTAGGCAGAATGCTGTCCAAAAAATTTGGAAGCAGGTAAGTCGACAGCCTTGCTCTGCCAAGACAGGGTAGGTAAGTCCTTCATAATTCCTGCTCTACAATCAATGTCTGTCAGAGAAACAGGGCCAAATGGCTGAAGATGCTGTAATGTATGGAGAGAAAATGGGAACTGTCCAGGCAGCCACTGGTATGTCATTTCTTAGTTTTGGAAGCTGCGGGCCCTGCATTTCCTATATAATCAGATATATTTATCCCTCTCAGATCTCTGAGGTGGTTGAAGAATAGATAGCTAGAGTCTCATAGTTAAATTTTGAGTTGTTTAGGAATCAAGAGGGTGTTCTGGATCTAAGAAGATGTTTTTAAAATGGTGATGCAAGTTAATATGAAAGCTGAGTTAGATATAGAACTTTAAACTCATGGAGATGGTTAGATAGTAGAAGGTTAAAGTCAGGTGCCAAATACATATGGACTGGACATTGAGAATGTATGCTAAGCCATATAACTCTTATAATTGTGGCCTATTTATTTCTTTTGTTTTGTATTGTATTTATTGTTATAAGAGAAAGAACCATTTGTTGGACTGAAAGAGGGAACTGTTGGGGGGAAAAAGATATACCTTAAACTTAAAAAAAAAGGGAAGAGGATGGGGAGTTGAGGGTGAAGAGGATGGGAGGAGGGGACTGGAGGGGGGAGTAGGGAGGAGATTGTGATTGAGATGTAACTTGAAGAAATAAAAAATAAATTATAAATAAATAAATAATTTAAATATTAAAGAAAAAAAGAAAAAGCCGCCCTCAGTTTGGCAATTGGAACAAACTGAATTTATAAACTGGTCACAATTTGGTGGTGGAAATAAACTGGCCTTATGAACTGGCAAAATAAGGCCCAACGAACACTAAGCTTTGAAAAGGACTACCTTCTGGGATTGCCGTAAACCAAGCCATTCTGCACAGACCTATGCTAAGAATATTAATAACATTTTAAGAAAGTTAAAATAGTGTTAAGTGTTTTTAGATAGGTATTAGAGTGTTTTTAGGTGTTAAGGTATTTTCAGATTATAGATTATAGGTTTTAAGTTATAGGATTTTGGTATTTTATAGATGTTTGTTAAGTATTAAGAAATATAAGTGTTTATAAATAAAAATATTCTGTTACATTTCCTCTTCCCAGGTGACTCCATTACAAGGATTATTAAATTAACTGTGTATGAGAGAAAGATCCAAGTTTGTGAAGTGGCTGGTAAATTCAGAGTTGCCCATTTACATGTGAACATACCAATTACATTTTGTGCCTTCCTGTTGAAATGCCACCTGCATATGTTACAAAGTGACATTTGCCCCACTGAATTAGCTAGTCTCAAGCTTGTCTTCTCTCAGACTTTAAGAATATTGACAATGTATTTACACCTTATTCTTGTCTATATCTTTGCCATAGAAAAAGTATAAATGAATTTGGTCCCCAGTAATTAAATCTTGGTTGAAGGAAAAGGAGAAGTATAATGGAAAATAGAATACTGGGTAACCGCCGGGCGGTGGTTGCGCACGCCTTTAATCCCAGCACTTGGGAGGCAGAGGCAGGTGGATCTCTGTGAGTTCGAGGCCAGCCTGGTCTACAAAGCGAGTCCAGGACAGCCAGAGTTGTTACACAGAGAAACCCTGTCTCGAAAAACCAAAAAAAAAAAAAAAAAAAAAAGAATACTGGGTAACCAAGAGAGCAGTCCCTAGACCTCACCTGGACATCACAGTAGAGCTGGCCCTGCTAGTGTGGTCATGGTGAGACAGCTCTGAGGACATGGGGGTTGGAGGGCTGGCTCTGCCTCTTGCCAGCTTTGGCATTGGGTGAGTTAGCTGGGGCAGTGCTGGAGAGCTCGCTCTGGTGGTGTGGTTGCTCGAGAGCTGGTGGGCTGACCAACTCAGATACCTCCCAGACCCAGATCCAGGGCTTTGAGTTGGCCCACCCCAGCACCTACCCCATCCATGAACTGATAGAGCATGTGAACCCTGAAGGGGCCAGTCTTACAGACCCAAAGCTACAGGATCTCCATAACACAGGGCAACAATAGGATATCCAAGAGGAGATCTGGTGAGGATCTAGTATCAATCATGTAGCAGAAGCCAGAGACCTTGAGTTAGACCAATGACTCATTGCTATGAACATTTGCAAGCAAAGAAGTGTGGACAAAAGGGTATATTATGGGACACATTGTGACACACTACAGCTTTCACATTGAGAATTTTTTCTCTTGGGGGAGAGGTTGCAAGGGAAGAGGGTGTATACAAAGGGACAAGGTGATGAGTGGGATTGGGGTGCATGATATGAAACTCACAAAGAACCAATAAAAAGTTATATATATATACATGTATATATCCTGAGTAACAATGTAGGATGGGTACCACATATCAAAACATCAAGGTTTGTCCCAATGTGAAATTGTTGTCCAAAGAAACCTATTTCTTGGTGGCAGGAGGACAACTCAGTTGGTAAAGATCTTGCTGCTGCACCCACATAAGGATCCAGGCACTGTAGCATAAGACCCAAGTAACATGGAAAGTGATTGAGGAAGACACAGTGTCTACCTCTGGCCTACACAGCTGCACACATATATCTGCACACATATATACATGCATTTGCACACCAACACATATACATGCATCTGCACATATACACCTGCACACAAACATGCATATGCACACATACATGCATATGCACACAAACATATATACATACATATATGCACACATACATCTGCACACATACATGCACACGCACACAAATGCATATGCACAAAAAGAAAGCTTGTTCTTCTCAATTGATTTACAGTGGTTTCCATCATGATTTTGTTTAAACAAATATATTTTCTAAGTATGTTTAAAAACAACTTTCTGTCAGATTAAAAGATGCCTTTCTTTTTTTTTTTTTTTAAAGATGCCTTATTCCAGGAATGGTGACTAAAGCCTAGTGAACTTCAAAAAATAAAATAAATAAATAGGAAACCTGATGAATTTTGTCAAGATTGATCTTAGGGTACCTAAGTAAATCTCCAAGCTTTGATTGCAAGTGTCATTGTAGAGAGGCACCTTGATGAGAAATGGAAGCCACCAGGGCCCCTGATGCATGAATCTAAGCACACCATCCTTTACTAACAGGCATTTATGACCAACAAAGCAACCTTCTTACTCGTGGAATAAATAACCAAGCCTGAGAGCTTGCCAAAACAACCACATACTATTTCTTTGAATCTTCGTTGCTTTGGAGAATGTTTCATAACAGTCTTCTTACAGGAAGAGGAGTCAGAACTGCACAATGACAGCTCCAATCAAAGCTAGGAGATTTACTTAAGTACCCTAAGACCAGTCTTGACAAAAGTCATCAAGTTTCCTTTTATTTATTTTTTTTTAAGCTCAGTGGGCTTTAGCCACCATCTCTGGAATAAGACATCTTTCTCTCTTTTTTCTTTTTTGGTTTTTCTCAAGACAGGGTTTCTCTGTGTAATAGCCCTGGCTGTCCTGGGCTCACTCTGTAGACCAGCCTGGCCTTGAACTCACAGCGATCCACCTGCCTCTCCCGAGTGCTGGGATTAGAGGTATGTACCACCACGCCTGGCTTCTTTTTACTGGTTTTTGTTTTTTGGGTTTCACATCATGCACCCTGTTCCCTCTCCTCTCCCACCTCCCCAAAGACCCACCCTCCACCCTTGAAACCTCCCCCATCATATATATATGTTCCACAATTATACATATACTGGAAGCTCAAATGGGTCTAAGTGTGTCCCACAATATTCCCTTTAGTCCACAAATTTTTGCTTATAAATATTCATTATAATGACTCCTTGGTCTGGTATGAGGCCTCTGGCTTCTGCTACTTTGTCAATACTGGAACGTCACTGGGACTCCTCTCAGCTATGTGGTTGTTGTCCTGTAGTTTTGGGTCTGTGGAGCTGGCCTGTAGGGAATATGTAAGAGCTTCTGAAATGCAGACTCTTTTTTTTGTGTAACAGAAAATTTTTATTTAAAACACTTATATTTATTAGTACTTAACAAACATCAATGAAACACCTATATCCTATAACCTAATGCCTAAAACCTTATACCTATAAACACTTAATGCCTAAGAACACCTAAAAAACCCTGATCTAATTTTCTGAAAAGGATATTAATATTCTTTTTTTCCTTTATTTTTTATTTCTTCAAGTTACATCTCAATCGCAGTCCCCTCCCTATTCCCCCTCCAGTCCCACCCTCCCACCCTCAACCCCCCATCCTCTTCCCTTTTTTTTTTTTCTTTTAAGTTTAAGGTATATCTTATTTCCCCCTACAGTTTCCCCTTTCAGTCCAACAAATGGCTCTTTCCCTTATAATAACAAATACAATACAGTACAACAGAGGTGATTAGGCCACAGTTATGAGGGTTATATGGCTTAACGTACATTCCCAATGACCAGTTATAGATCTAAGAAGATACTTTTAAAATTGTGTTGCAAGTTAGTATGAATGTTGAGTCAGATATAGACCTTTAAACTCATGGAGATGTTTAGATAGTAGAATGTTAAAGTCAGGTACCAAATACATATGAAATGCAGACTCTTAAAAGGGCATTTCTAATCAGCCTCTAGCTTTGTACCTGTGGGAAACACCTGGCAGAGCACACTTGGTACTGGGCATAAGAAGGAAAGCTGGGGAAGCTGAGAGAGGGGGCCTTTGGACTCTGCCTCTCCTCAAAAGACGTTGAACAGAGCCGAAATGGACAGAGCCCAGTTGAAGCCATGGCTCTGACAGAGCTTTGTTGAGGGGCATGGCTGCAAAGCCTCAGAAACCGGTAGAAAGCATCCTGCTGAGGGGCGAGGCTACAGGAGAAAGGATGAGACACCTCGAAAGACCTCGAGAACAGGGGCATGGGGGCTGAGCCCGGGAGTCCCACGAGAGAGCTGCACTCGAGGTGCAAAGCTGCACATGTGCCATTTACTGACTCCAATGCCACTCTGATAGGAAAAAAACACAGAGAGACTTCTGCCCAGGGCAAGCCCAGGAGGCCAAGAAAAGCCACAGAAGGCTGGTTGGCTGATGTGTACAGTGAACAGTGAGGAGAGCCGAGATGACAACATCCAGCTGAGGCATGAGGCACACAACCGGCTGAGGAGACTGTAGAAGTGACAGTAACAGCGGCCTGAGGAAAGCCTTGGGTGGCTGGTGCCACAGTGGCAGGAGCAGAGCAACTGAGGTGGGCCGGTGGGTAACGCCAGCACTGGCCCGAGGTGTGAGGTGCTCATGCTCCCTGAAGCCACAGCAAGCAGAAGGCAGGCGGAAGTGCAACATCTGCCCAGTAAGGATGAGGCAAGGTTCGGATGAACAGAGAAGGCCCTGGCAAGGATGTGAAACTCTCGGCTAACTGAGGAAGCCAGCCCCAAGCTGGGCAGCTGAGGCAGACTGACCACGTGAGCCTACAGGCGTGGGAGGCACCCAGAGAGGAGAAGACCTCAAGCCTAAACTGAAGTAAAGCTGCCATAGCAACGCCAGAGCCATAGTAGTGCCAGAGCCAGATGTCCACTGAGTGATTGTTGCCTGCAGACAGCCTGCAAACCAATATGCCCTTGTGGGGCTGTGCTAGAGAATCTGGTATCCATTCAAAAGGGTTAGGGTTGGTTCTAGGGTAATAGGTGTTTAGGTATTAATAAATATAGTTTAATAAAACTTACCAGTTACACTGGCCTCTTCATGTACTACAGCAGTTCATTCATGGGGTGTATGTTGGAGTGGGCCAACTCAAAGCCCTGGTTCAGGGCCTGCAGCCCCAACTTTCAGGGCCTGCTCTCCTGAGTGCTGCAGCAGGTAAGGTTTGGACCAGCTCTCCTGCTTTCATGACCCCATCAGAGCCAACTCTTCCACCTGCTACCTGTGGTGAGGGCAAGAATGAAGGGGATCTCTCCCTCACCAACACCACCACAAAGCAGGCAGAAGGCAGGGCTGGCTCTCCCACACTCATATCCTTGGAGACATCTTTCTTTCAATCAATTAATAAGACAAAGAGATGGTGGTTTTCTGAGCTCTGTGACTACACAGCACACGCCACAGAAGTCAAGCTAAAACCCAGCAAATGATTAGGACTGGAGAAAGGAGGAACCCAGCTCTAATTAAAGAAATTGCTAATTACCCTTCTCTCTACAGACATTACTCCATTCTTGGTCTTCAGCCCTGGCATGAATTTCATTTCCATCATGCTTCCTACAGAACAGCAGCAGCAAGAAATGACATATTTGGCCACAAAACAAATCTCTTCTGTCCTTCCTAGAGCCACATGTCCCAGCCTTTGAAGCTCAGATGTGCCCACTTCCCCAAAAACCATAAGGAGAAACCACCTAGCCAGCTCCCCACCCAGGTATGAGATGTACAAGACGCTGGACCCTACCAGCTTTCCCTCCTTCTTTTTCTTCCTTTCTTTGACTTCATCCACAAGATGAAGACAATATATTAGTTTCTTTTCTCACTGCTGTGACAAAATGCCTGGAAATGGTATGCAAAAATAAAAAAATAAATAAAGAAAACCAGAATCTCTGTGTGAGGCAGCTGGTCCATTGTACCCACAGTTAGGAGGCAGAGAAATAAGGATGAATGCTGGTGAGCAGCTCTCTTTCTCCTTTTTTCACTCAATCTAGGACCCCAGCCCGTGGAATGGTGCCACCCACAATTAGCATGAATCTTTCTATCACAATTAGCCCAGGGGAATTAGTGTGACATTTTGTGAAAACATTAAAGCAGAGCCTGACTGTTTAATGTCAGCTGTCTCATCCCCTGCTTCACTCTATCCATGCTCCAAACCTCTTATTTTTGCCCCATTTCTAATCACTTGTCAAGCCCAGTCATGAGGCCTGAAAACATGTCGTGTATTCTCACTCCCCTACATACTTTCTGGCACTGCTCGAATTCACATTCTGAGGCAGAATCCACAAGTTGCCCTCTCTAACATCCTGTTTCCCTTTTCCTCTTTAATAAGGAACTCGTGAATTTTAGCAGGTACAGAGCCATCCACCTGGAGGAATATAGTTCCCAGATCTTATCTAGTTATGCAACTAAGTTCTAACCAATGGAAAGTAAGCAACTGTGATAGGTTAGAGTTATGGAAAGTTTCCTTCTTATTTTTTTATATTTTAATCGTGTGTATATGGGTATGTCTGCTTACAGGTACGTACACATAAGTCCAGTACCTACAGAGGCCAGAGGTATGAGCGTTCCCTGGAACTGGAGTCACAGAGAGTTGTGAGCCACCCCACATGAGTGCTGAGAACAAAACTCAGGCCCTCTGTAAGAGCAGTATGTGCTTGTGACAGAAAAATTTTATTTGTAACACTTACAATTAATACTTAACAAACACCTATATCCTAATACCTAGTAGCTAAAACATAATACCTATAAACACTTACTATCTAAAAAACACCTAACCAATCTATCTTAAATTTTTTTTAAATATTAATATTCTTATCATAGGTCCATGTGGGAAAACTTGATTTTAGTAGTCTAGTTATGGCAGTCACTGTGGACAGTCCTTTCAGAGCTTAGCGTCCATTGGGCCTTAACTTTGCCAGTTCGTATGGTGGGTTTATCTCAACATCTAGATTGTGGCCAGTTTAAGAGACCAGCCTGTTTTAACCGCTAAACCTGAGGTTGGCTTCCTCCATCAGCTGACACTCATTTCTATAGTCTCCTCAGTCCTTGTGCTTCACAGCCTAGTGTTCCTCACTGCAGCCTTCAAACTCCACAGGCCTTTTCTGCCAGCCTTAATAGGCTTACTTGCAGCAAAATGTCTCTCTCTGGCTGACTTGTGGTGAAAAGTCTCTGTCCTGGACTCCGCCTCTCAGTTTATGACCATTGCGGTCTCAACACTGATGAATAGCACACCTTGCTGTACACTTCTCCAGCTTGCGTTGCCTTCTCAGTCCGTGAGGGCAAGAGGAAGAGAGCACCACGTAGAGCTCTATGGTTTATATATATCATCATCTTGTGATCCTTGGCCGTCTCATGGGCCCACATGATTTCTTGAGATCTCGAGTGGTCCCTGTTATAGGAGGAACCAGGTCTGTCATTGAGCAGAAACGAGACCTGCTGTTAAATAGCGCATGCGTGGCTGGACTTCCATGTGCTCCTGACCTGAGAGACCTGCCCGGGGTATGCCTGAATATGCCCGGCCTGAGACCTGCCTGGTGATTAATGACGCCACACCAGGTAGTGAGACGAGAGCCAATGAGGAAGAGCATCAGCAGCCTACAGTTCTGGAGCCAATGAGACTCTGGGTGGAGGTTATAAAGAGAGCCCCTCTTTTTGAAATAAATGAGTCTGCTTTTGCCTCTTACTGGACTCCCGGAATCTGGGTCTTGATTCCATGCCAGTTCATCCCTACCCCCAAGAATCCTGGATATGGACCCCGGCAACACCCCGTGGCTTCTCGAGGCCACCGACGTCATCTGCAACTTGTGCAGTTTCCTAGCCATGCCCCTTCTCACAGAGCTGTGGCCGCAAGTGGGCTCCATCCATCTCAGCCCCAAATTCAAGAGACACCAAGCTCCTCCCTTCTGTGCTGCCAGATGCTAGGCTGAACTGCATACTAATTTCACTAAAGAGTACTAACTCCCACCACATGTGCTCTGAAGTTCCCCCTTTTAAAAGCAAGCTTTTTTGCTCCCTCTCTTCATTCTGTGCTGACATGGTCTTGAAAACAACAGCACTACCCGAGGGACAGCAGAGCACAAAGCTAGAAGATAACTTACTTCCAGGTCGTTCTATAGCCCACCCACCAGTCCTTGGCTGCTTGCTACTTTCCAAGGGCCAGAAATAAAATTAACTGGAACAGTGACAGATACAGGTGAAGAGAACTAATTATGAGTAATGTCCCACTGTTTCTCTCTTCTAGGTTACAGCAATGGCTTTCAGATGCCTCTGCCTCTCAACATCTCTCCCCATCCTACCTCCTCTGCCTACATTACACACACACACACACACACACACACACACTGCTTCCAGATCAGCCTCTCTAAAACATAGCTCTCCCTATTCCCTCACAGAGCCTTCAATGACCTCCACCACCATGGCCCAATCTCCTCAGATACCATCATATGGCCCCTGCCTGCCTCTCACCCTAACCCTGACTCCTCCCCTTCTTGCTCAACCAAACTTAATTTTTTCTTTTCTCACTTCCGTACCCCATTCCCACCTAGATGTATGTCATCACCCATCTTCTGTTCTTTTAGAGTTCCTGTGCTCCAATTTGAACTGTCTTTCAGGGGTCAACTGGCATTTTATCCATCTGTGGAGCCAGCTGATCTGTTATCAAGCCAGGAGTCTGTGCCCTCAGAACCTCCCCAGCATCCTCCTAGCTCCTCTCCTAGTCCTTCCCTTCCTATATACTCTAGCGTCTTCCTAGTCCATGGAGTCATGGGCAATTGGTGCAGAATTGCAGGCAACATGGAGGAGCAGTTGGAAAGGGTCCTGTGACCCTCCCCATCCCATTCATATCAGGAGCCCTGAGGGCCTTCCTTAGCCAAGATCAGTCAAATTCCTGCTCTGCTGGCCAGACTTCTCCTTTGCTTGCTGAATCCCAAAGATTCACCTACTCAATTTGCCTCTTGGTCCTCTTCCTACCCAGGGACATTACTCTTCTGCCTTGTCTAGCCCCATCTCCTCAGGTCCCACCTCCTTTCCCATCGCAGAGATAGAGATACTGATTCCAATCACCTCAAGGCTTTACTTTCAATCCCTCAGCCCCTAGAGAAGGTGTTGATATTATTTTCCCCTTCTGGAGACATAAACAATGTCTACTCTTCTTCCTAAATCCCCAACCACAAACCAAGGTAGGAGTCCATTCTATCTGGGTCTACATTCACTCTGGGGAACCAGTAAGTTCATTAGGCTTACTTATGGAGCAGCAGGTGAGGGGTGTGGGCAGGCTCATAGTCACTCTGAAGGTCCGCACAAACTTGGATGATAACTCCTCTGTGACTGTGTAAGTGAGAAGTTCTCAACTGTGGGTCAACGTGGGACCTTTGGGGGTCAAATGACCTTTTCACAGAGGTCACATATCAGATAACCTAGATATCAGACATTTACATTATAATTCATAACAGTGGCAAAGTTATAGTTATAAAATAGCAGGGAAATATTTTTATGGTTGAGGGTCACCACAACATGAGAAACTGTATTAAAGGGTCGCAGCATTAGGAAGGCTAAGAACCACTGGTGTAAATAGAGGCCCCCCTCCTAGTCCTTCCTTTCCTATATGCTGTAGACCCTTCATGGGCAATTAGTGCAGAATTGCACACAACTGACTGGAAGGAGCAGCTGGACACTCAGGTAAGGGTCACATGACCCTCCCCTTCCCTCTTTCTATGAGGGAACATTAGCAGTCAACAAGTCCAACTGTGACAATCTTTCATAAGCTGGCACAGCTGGTCCATTGAAAATGGTGGCAGTTTACCTCAGAAGACAGTCCCGTACAGCGGAATGCCATGGATGTGGAAATGGAGAGCAAACATGATAAAGGGGCAGACATCACAGTCTGAGGAAGTTCACAGTGTTGCTCTTGTTGTTGTTGTTGTTGTTGTTTTAATTAAACTTTTGGTTTCACGATAACTATAGATTTTCATGATGGTGAAATAAGTATGTAAAGAAATCTCATATACTCTTTACCCCGTTTTGCTTGCCTTGCCATATTGTAATCTCAACCAGGAAAACAACATGATATGATGCCCAAGTTTTATTCAGAAGTTACCAGTTTCATCTGCCCTGAAGAGTACATATGTGTGTGTTTAGTTTCATATACTTTTGTGGTGTGTGTAGGTTTGTGCATTCACCACTGAGGCCAAGCTACAGCATAGGTCCAATGTGAAGGGGTCCCTCATGCTGCCTTTCCTAACTCTATCTGCCTTTCCCCAATTTCTCACTCCATCCCTAACACCAACCATTCCTACTCTGTTGTCTATCTTTGCGACAGACTGCTTGTAGTGGTTTGAATAAGAATGACCCCCATAGACTCATATATTTGAATGCACAATCATCAGGAAGTGACACTATTTGAGAAGGACTAGGGGTGTGGCCTTGTTGGAGGAAGCATGTCACTGAGGATAGTCTTTGAGATTTCAAAAATCCACACTAGGCCCAGTGTTTCCATGCTCCATGCCATGATGATAATGGACTAAATCTCTGAGACATTAAGCAAGTCCCTAATTACATGTTTTGTAAGAGTTGCCTTGGTCATAATGTCTCTTCACAGCAATAGAACAGTGACTGAGACACCACCTCAGGAAAACTATATAAATAGAATCATACAATTCTAACTCTGGTGTTGACTTTTTTTATCCAGAATATTTCCTGGAAGATCCATATTGTTCCAAGGATTGGTAATTAATCTATTTCTTCTGACTGCTGGGCCTGGTGGCCCAGGCCTGTAATTCCAACTGCTTGGGAAGATGAGGTGCAAACCTTCTTGGGCTACAGAACTAGTTCAAAGCCGTTCTAGACAACTTGGTAAGACTCTTGTCTCAAAATAAAAAGTAGAAAGAGGACTGGGGATATGGTTCAGTGGTAGAGAACTCAACTACCAGCATGAGGCCCTTAGATCAATCTTCAGTACTATAAAAAAAAGTATGGAGTAGGGGAGTGTGTGCATTTGCATGTGCTATGTATAAGTGTATGTGTGTGTATGGTGAATGCATGTGAGTTGGCATACATGAGCATGTGCAGTACAGATGTTGAGGCCAGAGCAGGATGCTAGTGTCTTCTCTATCACTCTCCATATTGTTTTAAGACAGGGCTGCTCATTGAACAGGAAGCTCAGCATTTTGGCTTCTCTGGCTAGCCATTGAGCTCTTCCAATCTGCCTATCCCATGCCCTGCCATGCTAGGGTTACAGGCACATTCCTTTTACATGGGTTCTGGGGATTCAAACCCAGGTCCTCATATTTGCAGAGTAAGTGCTGTTAATAACCCACTGAGTCATCCTACTACCCATTTTTTTTTCAGTTTTGTTTTTTATTTGGGGGGGTTGTTTTGGCTTTTGAGTTTTGGGGGGTTGTTTTTTGGTTTTGGGATTTTTTGCTTTGGTTTTAGTTTTTTGTTTTTTGTTGTTGTTGGTGGTGTTGGTGGTGGTGGTGGTGGTGGTTTTTTTTTTTTTTTTTTTTTTTGAGACAGGGTTTCTCTGTGTCGCCTTGGCTGTCCTGGACCTCACTTTGTAGATCAGGCTGGCCTTGAACTCACAGAGATCTGCCTCCCAAGGGCTGGGATTAAAGGCATATGCCACCACACCCAGCCTCAACTTTTAATAAAGAATTTATACTGCTGACAGAAAGAAGCAATAGTGTGGGAGGGGGCTATTATAATCCTACACTAGTGTTTTAGAAGAAATCTATTTGCCTCTGCCCCCAAACACAACTCCAGTGCACTCAGGGAAGCCTGAGGCTACCCAGCCTTCTCAAGAACACAAATATTTCTGAAGGATTATAGCTACCTCTGGATAAACAGGGCTTTTAAAGCAATCCAATGACCATGTCAAGGGAAACCTTAGACGCAGGTCTGAGCTTGTATAATTTTCTCATTCCCATTACTTTTATCCAGCCTTAGCATTTAATATTGACAACAACCAATGACAGCTGTGTGTACATTGAGGCCAGGGAAGGAAGGGCCGAAACAAAACTTGTCAAATAAATATGGCATTCCCAAATTCTACAATCTAGATAACTCATCTCAAAGGAAAGTCAGTAGTCTGGGGGCGGGGAATCATCTCCATGAAAGCCTTTGGAGTGTAATTGTTTGCACTTGCACCCAAAGCAAGAAATTCTATCTTTGGAAGGGAAATGGTTATTAAATAAGACAAGGTACCAGCCCCAAAATAATTACTGACGGTTAAGGAAGGATTCAGACCAATTAGGGGGGTTTTGTTCATGTTCATTTCATCCCAGCTTCCAATATTGTGAGGAGTCTCTGCACAATCCAAGACCTTCCCACCCAACCGCAGGAGGTCACAGATGAGAGGGGAGGCCTGACCCAGGCTTCATGCAGAACAGATGTCCCCACTTTGTGCCAATTAGGAGCCAGGAACTGCGCTCTCGGGTTCTAGCCTCTGACTGTCTGTTTATGTGGAGTTCCATGCAACTGAAGCCGTTTTGAAAGCTGTGCCGTGCGGCAGCTTTTTCAAATTATTTTACATCTAACTATAAACCAGATAGAGCTGTTTGTATGCAAAGGGGGACGGAGACATTTCGGGGATAGTCAGGGTTCATAGCATTCCTTGGGTGACAGGCAGTTGAAATAGTTAAAGAACTTTCTGTGTTCAAGATAGCCGTGACTGGAGGTGTGAGCAGGAGACAAGCACATAAAACAGACCTGATCTTAGAAACATGGTTAGGTGAGTGGGACTACTCTTTTTTTTTTTTTTCTCAAAGACACATGGTGTGGCAAGGGTAAACTTAGGCCTTCGTTGCTAAACCTAAAAACCTCGGTATGTTCCTAAGTCTCTAAGAGCTTTGGGATATATATCCATAAAAGGGGGAAAACATACCTAGTTTCAAGGGAGTTGTTCTGAAAATTGAGATAATGCGTGTGAAACCATCTCGCCCTGAGCACATCATTTATCCATGGCCCCCACCATGTGACAACTGTTATTCTGATTATTACATATCATAATTGTGTGGGTGGAACTGTAGGTCAGCTCAAGTCTACCACATATGACTAGATGTTTTCAGGCAAGATTTGTTTACAGTGGCCCAAAAAATCCGGAAGAGAGAAATATAATCTCCCACTTCACCATTAATAAATCAATCCCAAATTTTTCTTCTTTTTCCCATCTTGGTCCCAATTCCCAGCCTTTTCAAACAAACTGCTATCTCAGAAACACGGTGTAGGTAGGGTACAACATTCATAACCAAGGTGGTCTCACGAGGAGGTCATCGTTCGTGATCTTACATGAAAGTATATGTCCAGTCCCACAAGAGCTAGCCGGGAAAGCTGACCCATGCCAGAGTTTTGAAAGCCAGAATAAGGCTGAACCAAAGGAGCATACCCATGAAACTGGACTTAGAAAGGCATTGTCACATGTAAGGGGTTTACTGACCTATAAATAATCATACATATGACCAACCCTAGTTGGCAGTCGGCCCATTGGAAATTCAATGGGCTGTAAACTAAACAATTATTTCAACAGTATTCAGTTGCCTGACTTGATGAAGCCTGGGGTAACTCCATGTAAATCCATTACACTTTATCAGTTGCCCATAAATTTTAGACATGTCAGTTGCAGCTTATTTTCATAGCTAGGCATAATATCTTAGGTTACAGCTTGATAATCCAGCCTACATGTGAAAAAAAAAAAGAAGTATAGATGTAAGTCAGGAAATACTCAAAATATTTTGACGGCCTGCATGACACAGACGAGGACCACTCAGGCACAAGTCTCACTCCAGAAAGGACACTGTCACTTTCCACAAACCCAGCCCACCAGCACCAAGTGGCTGAGCGCCTGAGTGGAATTGATTTTTCTTCACACAGTTGGTCAGAATGAGTATTAGCCATCCAGAACCAGCTTTGCACAAAAACCTGAATGCCAAGTTTAATCCTGTGTGATTGAAAGAAGCTGAGCTCCACAGCCCCTTCCTCAAACTGGTGAAATCCAGAACTCAACAGGCTTGTAATTGCATGCAATGCTGCCTTGGGCATGACTGTAATACCATTTTACAACGCAAAGGTGAACTGTTGAGTTCTATTCACAGGAGAAAGTGTTGCAGAGACTCTTCTCCCAGTGGGGTAGCATGAATACATCACAGCATATATTTTTCCTGTAATTAATTTTTAGGAAGCCAAGTGCAAAGGATAATGTACCTGAGTTCTGTATTTTTTTAATGTGCCTTGGGGGACTTCCAGAAAACCAGGAGAGGGCAGGAACAATGACGAGACCCATCTAGATTTCTGCAATAGAGTGAAGGGTAATCCCAGCATGGGAGGTTGTTTACAATCTTTAACTGCCCTTCCCATTCCTCCTCCTAGCCTTCATTACTACCAGGGAGAACCACAAAAAAATCCCAAGTCCACCTTAAATGAATGACACGTTCTTATTTCAAAGATGCCAAAAGAAAGTCCATTTGATCTTTATCACAATGTCTAACACTCCAACTTGTCAAAAATTAAAAAAAAAGGCCGGGCAGTGGTGGCGCATGCCTTTAATCCCAGCACTTGGGAGGCAGAGGCAGGCGGATCTTTGCGAGTTCGAGGCCAGCCTGGTCTACAAAGCGAGTTCAGGACAGCCAGAGCTGTTAAACAGAGAAACCCTGTCTCGAAAAACCAAAAAAAAAAAAAAATTAAAAAAAAAAACCTGCTTTGCCCCTCAGCTCTGTATAACTGAGATATCCAGCCTCTCTGCTTGCCCAGGGGGCTCCGCTTATTTCAGCCTCTTTCCAAATAGGGACACCACAGAGAAGTAGGTGTCACTACCTGCAAGGACTCCCCAAGATCCCTGTAAACGGATGACAGGAAAGGGGGAAGAATAAACCAAGAACATGAAGCCAGCTGTGGTCCTCCACCCCAGCTTCTATTACTGTGGCTCATGGTACATCCTTCCCTCTGTTCCCATGGTCCCTGCTTCCTAGACTGCAAGCCAGCCTGGTGTGCAGGGCACAGGTGGGCTCAGCTTTCACCTGCCTCAAGGACCCACCGTCCCAGGTATCTTTTTCGCCAAGCTCTGGTCCCCAAATATCTACTCTCATACCCCCTTTTCTGGGAAACAGAAAGACCATCACTTTTATCCATGTCTCTTAAGAGTCCTAGCCATCTTCCTGGGGCAGAGAAGAGAAGTGATTCAAGATGGTATTTTCCTCAGGTCAACCAAGATATCTTCCTGTCCCTCTGTTGCTAAAACAGGGAGGAAATGCATGTTTACTCTCTAAAAGAACACACTTAAACAACGAAATCACGCAATTTCAGCCAAATGGATGGAACTAGAGAAGCTCATCCTGAGTGAGCTAACTCAGACTCAGAAGGATGCACATGGCATCTATTTACTTATAGTCGGATTTTAGCCATATAGTACAGGATATCTATACTACAACCAACGCACCAAAGGGAACAGGAACATAGACTTTGTTTCCTGTCAATGAGACACTTTGCCCTAGTGGTGCTGCCTTGTATGCCCCCAGTTTATCAGGAGGCTCTTGGCCCTCATATGACTGCTGAACTGGGGTGGGGGACTGATATGTAGGGACACTCCACTCCAGAGGAGTGGGATAGAAGGGAGAGGGGGTAGAGGGTAGGAGGGTGGGACTGGGAGGGGTGGAAAGAGGGCACTGTGATGGAGATGTAACCTGAACTAATAAATGAACATTAAAAAAAAGTTTAAAAAATTAAGAGGAATTTTAAAAAGAACACACTTACAGTGTACACTTATTTTCAATTTTTTAATGAATGTTTTTTATTCTTTGAAAATCTCATAAAAACATATAATGTACTTCCATCATATTCAACCTCCCCCTTAAGTCCTTTAAATACAAACACACACACACACACACACACACACACACACACACACACACACTACCACGTGTCAATTGTTATGTAGCTCACAGGGTTCACAGTGAGTTGAGATTGTCAATGTCTCTTCCCCCACAGCAACCTGAAAAGCACCTTCGGTGCTATGAAATCCAGACAACAGGAAGCTTCAAGGTCAGTACAAGTTTCTCCATGTTCTCTGACCAAAATGTGTGATGCCTTCAGCAATGGGGTCCTACCATCAAGTTATGGTCAACAACAGAGAGCAATGACAATAAACTGTATCATTTTGGGGTCTTTAGGACACCCCAACCCACAACTCTAGAGGAGATGTTTTTATTTGAAAATGTATGGGTTCTGGAAGGAGCATTACCCTCTGCGTAGGTTAATGTTGTATACATATACATACATATATATATATATATAAAACATATGTGTGTACATAATATAATATATATATGTAAACATATAAAATAATTATAATTCACCATTTTATTTTGCCTATGGCTTTTTGAGCATCCTTAATGTTAGTTAATCCCCTTCCCATGCCTTCCTCCACCCTACCATCCCTGAATACAGTATAAAGTTGGTGCATCTTTGTAACAATAAATTTTTATTTATCAAACATATATTTATTAGTACTTAACAATTACCTAACAATTGCCTATAAAATTCCTAAATCCTAAACCCAAACCCTAACTCTGAAACCTAGCACCTAAAACTTAATACAAACATTTAATATTAACCTAAGGTTTCCCAAAAGGATATTTTCCTCTGAGCGTGGGTCCTTATGGATGGCTGATCTTCATAGAATTCTTAGTCTTAAAGTCTCTGAATTTCGTTTGTCAGATCTCAAGATAGTTTGTTTATCAAGCATGAATTGCCTCCGCGGTTTTTTTTTTTTTAATACTTTATTTTTTTTTCTTCAAGTTACATCTCAGTCACAAACCCCTCCCTATTCCCCCTTCCTATCCCACCCTTCCACCCTCTTCCCCACAGAAGTTTCCCCTTTCAGTCCAACAGATGGTTCCCTCTCTTATAACAGTAAATATTATACAAAACAACAGATATAAATATGCCACATTTATGAGAGTTAAATGGCCCAGTATACCTTCCCAATGTCCAGTTTATACATATTTGGCCCCTGACTTTAACATTCTACTATCTAACCATCTCCATGAGTTTAAAGGTCTATATCTGACTCAACATTCATACTAACTTGCAACACACTTTTAAGAGTATCTTCTTAGATCTATAACACCCTCTTGATTCCTAACAACTCAAAATTTAACTATGAGACTCTAGCTGTCTATTCTTCAACCACCTCAGAGACCTGAGAGGGATAAATATATCTGATTATATAGGAAGTGCAGGGCCTGCAGCTTCCAAAACTAAGAAATGACATACCAATGACTGCCTGGACAGTTCCCATTTTCTCTCCATACATTCCTGCATCAGTCTTCAGCCTTTGGGTCCTGTTTCTCTGACAGACATTTGTTGTAGAGCAGGGATTATGAAGGACTTACCTACCCTGTCTTGGCAGAGTTAGGCTGTCGACTTCCCTGCTACCAAGTTTTGTCCTTTTTGGACAGCAGTCTGTCTGCAGTTGGTGCAAGGGGTTTTTTCATGCCAAGAGATAGGCTTGCCACTAATTCAACCATCTTACAGTGGAGGTTCTTCGATGCTTATCTTCTACTTGGAGTAGAATAGGGGGTGCTGTCAGGAGCTGATATGTCTCGATATCAAAAAAAAAGAAAATCTTAATTTAAGATAACATCTTTGAATGCCATATTCTGCAGATCTCTTGGGGTTTTTGAAGATGCCCTATCCATCTCTTGTATTTAGATAAGCAAATGTTGCTTGTCTCTTAGCAACTTGATTACTGGGTAGTTTAGAGAATATCTGTGATAGACTGTCATAGTAGCTAACAAAGTGACATGTTTGCATGACTAGGAGTTTGTTTTACTTAACTATCCTAGACCGTTTCCATTTGGGTTCGGGCCCCAAACAGGTCTACTACGACCCAAATCAGCAGGAAGTTACTTTAAGAGAGCGACGTCCCATGCCCAGAGGGTGGGGAAGGTGTTTCTCCGCCCTTCTTTTTGGTTATTTGAAGGATAACTGAAAACTCTGATATTTAGGGGAAGAGATTACAAGCTGATAAATGGTCCTGTTTAATGGGTTTTGGAGGTTAGCCCCAGGGACTTCCTACTTTTCCTTTTCTGTATCCTTCTTCCTCTCCTATGTAGGAGTGCATAGGCTTGAGAAAAATGAGATATAGACATAGCACAGGAAGGTCCAAGAAGAAGGGGCAGATTATTGAATATGCCCTTATACCTTTGTATATTGATACAAAATTAGTAGTTTATTTGGCTAAAGTGGTATTGACCATTGTTTATTGTGCAAAAATAAGATTGTATTGGATTACATAGGTATTGATCTTTGTATATTGATACAAAATTAAGATTATAGTTGGCCACAATGGTATTGACCCTTGTATATGGACGTAATATTAAGATTGTATTGGGCTACATAGGCATTGATCTTTGTATATTGATACATAATTAAGAGTATATTTAACCACAATTGAATAGATCTTTGTATATTGATACAAAATTAAAGGTAACACTTCCTAATGGTATCATACCTAGAGATACTTAAAAATAAAATGTGAAGCTCTGGCCTCTTGATGCCTCCGCGGTTTTAAAGACCAATTATTTAGCATATGAAAAGTCTCCAAGGCTCACCTATTCAGATGTCCTAGACCTGTAAGAATAGGCCTACAAGGACTTCCATTTCCAAATCGAAGTTCCTGGGCCCCGAGGAGAGACAACTCCTACAGTGCAGCAGGTCCACACAAGAGGGCAAACCCTCCCGGTGTCCGAGATAGGAATTTCTCTATCAGATGAGGAAGACGGTGAGACAGACAGAGAAGAGAAGCACAGCTGCTCTGTCTACACGAATCTTGACTTAAATATCTTCAGCAGAAGCTTTTGCACATCTTTCAAGTTATGCCCCTGGGCTCAGTCTTTTCAAAAGCTTTTGCAGAGGGTCATGAATTGACAGGCAGTCTGGAGACCTCCAGAGACTGAGATCTGAGGGCAGGTGCTTCAGGGGGCATGTCTTGCCCCCAGCCCTAAGATCAAAGAAGTCCTCGATCCTTGGCGAGCTCCCAAGGACATGTCAATTAGGAAGTAAGTCTTTTATCTTAAAGTCCAGGCTTATTCCAATTTCCTTATGTTATTATATGCTAACACTAAACCTTCCACACATCTTCTCCACACAGTCCTTGGAAATCTCTATGGAAAATATCCCCATTATCCTTTTCCGTAAGTCAGAACTTTATTCCTTTCCTTTGCATGCCAGAGAACTCAGATAGAGTCCCACTGGTACAAATTCAATTAAGCAAATGTTCTACATAAACTAATTTTATTTTCATGTTAACATGCCAATGTGAAACAGTAAGTTTTTATTTCACATTCACACCAGCTGTGGGAGTTGGTCTCATTTAAAGCCAGTTGATGGAAAGTTGACCATACTATAACATTATATTATTGTGGAGGGGGAAAAAAAAAAGTCTACCTATTCATTACTCTGAAGTGTGGCGCATGCCTGAGGGTAGGCAGGCTTCTTCCTGAGTCATCTCTCCCAGATTTGACCCTAAGTAAACTAAGAATGCTCTGGACACTCCTGGGTGGTGAAAAGCTACTGCTGACCTCCCCCTTCATACTCAGTGGCACTGTATGGAACCCCTTTGATCTTTTCTCCATCAAACCTGCAGTAACTTGGAAACCCCACACCAGACTGGCTTCAGGTAAGCCTTAAGGCAGGACCTTCCTACACATTTGCCTCTCATGACTCCTTTACGCCTAAGAAATTTTTACACAACTCAATGATATAGGTATAAAAAAAATAGATATCAGGGCTAGGGAAGCATGAGGACCTGCAGCCAATCCCAGAGCTCACATTCAAAGCCTGGCACAATGATGTATGTTTATAATTCCAGTCTGAGGAGGCAGAAATGGGTAGATCAGTGACTTCCAGTTAATGAGAGACCCTGATTCAAAATAAGGTGGAAAATGGCCTTCACATGCATACACACATGCATGCACATGTGCACCCACACACACAAACATGTGTGTGTGTGTGTATATATATATATATATATGTACAAATCAGACATTTACTGTTGATAAATAACAACTTATTTTAAAACAATTCTTGGGTAAACACACAATTTTACCATTTTTGTCTTTGTGTATATGTACAGCATACAACACAGTGTGTGTGTGTGTGTGTGTGTGTGTGTGTGTGTACATGTGTGTGTGCATGTTTGTATATATAAGTGTGAGTGCATGCATGCCACAAGGTGCACATGGAGGTCAGGAGCGAACCTCAAGCAAGCATCCGTGTTGTCTGAAGCAGGCTCTCTTGCTGTTTGCAGCTGAGCACACCAGCTGGCTTGCGAACTTGAAGGTCCACTTACTTACATACCAAGTGCTTTATACAGTGAGCCATCTCCCCAGCCCTGTGGGGGTGACTGTTGGCCACCAGTGCATGTGGTCAAAGGGAGCAGAAGATGGGGAGCAGGGTCCAGATGGTGTGAGTTTAGCAGATTAAGAACAACCCAGGACCAGCTGCAGACAGGGAGATCAACTTTATTGGGATGAACAAAGGTTATATAGAACTTGGGGAGTGGATGGGGGGTTTCTAGGGGCGACATACATCATTGGCTGGAGCCAGAAGTGCCAGGGATGCTTCATTTGCATTTGGCAGCATAGTCCTTTCATACAAAAGGGAACACAATACCTAATTATCCTATGGGAAGGGTGGAGAACATTAGAGGGAACTGTGTCAAAGATCACAGTCCCGGAATGGTTAGAGGTATTCCAGGTGTCCCAGGAGCTTGCCGAACAGGTTCTAATAAGGAGAAAGGAAGCTAAACCTGTAACTTTGTACATGACACTCCTCAGGTAGAGAGTGTGGGGGTCCAGTTCCCCAGATCAAGCAGAGAAAAGGGAACCCTGCTGGGAAAGGGAGTCTGCCATTTAGCATCAGAGCTCAAGGCTTTCTGGTAATGTCAGACTTAGCAGCAGGGTTTCCCCACGCAGCCCAATTTTACCATTTATTAAAAACAAAAGTAAATTTGAGATAGATGTACCTTGTTACCTTCACCTGAGGAATTAAAGGTGCTAGAGAGATGACTCAGTGTTCAAGAGCAGTTGCTGCTCTGGCAAATGACCAGGATTCAGTTCCTAGTAACCATGTGGCCACTAGCCACCATCTGTAACTCCAATTCCAGGGGACCCATTGCTGTCTTCTAGCCTCTTGAGCTCATGCATGACAAACTCATACAGGCATATATACACAAACACATAAAATAATAAATCTTTCAAAAATAAGCCTATGTTTAAACCTAAATGATTCTATAAGAGCAGAAAACTTTGTTTTTCTTTTTTTTTTTTAAAGATTTATTATGTGTAGTGTTCTGTCTGCATTATGCCTGCAGTCCAGAAGAGGGCACCAGATCTGATTATAGATGGTTGTGAGCCACCATGTGGTTGCTGGGAATTGAACTCAGGACAAGAGCAGAAAACTTTGTACACAACATCTTCAACAAGTGGTGCTGGTCCAACTGGATGTCGACGTGTAAAAGAATGAAATTAGACCCATACTTATCACTTTGCACAAAACTTAAGTCCAAGTGGGTCAAAGACCTTAACATAAAGCCTGACACACTAAATCTAATAGAAGAGAAAGTGGGGAAAAGCCTCGAACTCATTGGCACAGGTGACAGCTTCCAGAACAGAACACCAATAGCTCAGACTCTAAGACCAACAATCAATAAATGGGACCTCATGAAACTGAAAAGCTTCTGAAGGCATAGGAAACTGTCATTTGAACAAAACGGCAGCCTACAGATTGGGAAAAAATCTTTACCAACCCCATATCCAACAGAGGGCTAATATCCATAATTTATAAAGGACTCAAGAAATTAAACACCAAAAAAAAAAACAAATAATCCAATCAAAAAATGGGGAACAGAGCTAAACCAAGAATTCGCAGAGGAGGAAACTCTAATGGCTGAGAGACACTTGAAGAAATGCTCAACATCCTTAATCATCAGAGAAATGCAACTCAAGATGACCCTGAGATTCCATCTCACACCTGTCAGAATAGCTAAGATCAAAAGCTCAAATGACAGCACATGCTGGCAAGGTTGTGGAGAAAGGGAAACCCTCCTGCATTGCTGGTGAGAATGCAGGACTGTGCAACCACTATGGAGGTCAGTCTGGCGATATCTTAGAAAACTTGAAATAGCTCTACCTCAAGACCCAGCCATACCACTTCTGGGTATACATCCAAAAGATTCGTCACCAAATCACAAGGGCATCTCCTCAAGTATGTTCATAGCAGCCTTATTTGTAATGGCTAGAAAATGGACATCTGTGTTGTCCCTCAACTGATAAATGGATTTAAAAAAAAAGAAAAAGAAAACAAAACTGTGGTATATTTACAAAATAGAATACTACTCAGCTATCAGAAACAAGGAAATCATGCAATTTGCAGCCAAACGGATAGAACTAGAAAAGCTCATCCTGAGTGAACTAACCCAGACTCAGAAAGATACACATGGCATCTATTCAGTTATAACTGTATTTTTCCATATAGTACAGGATAACTATCCTACAACCAATATACCAAAAGGAACAGGAACATAGACCTTGTTACCTGTTAGTGGGACACTGCCCTAATAGAGTTGCCCTACAGGCCTCCAGTGCAAGAGGAAGCTCTTAGCCCTCATATGACTGTTGAACTGAAGGGGTCTGATATGTAGGGACAATCCACTCCAGAGGAGTAGGATAGCTGGGAGAAAGGGGAGAGGGCGGGAGGATGGAGCTGGGAGGGGTGGAGAGAGGAAACTCTGATGGAGATGTAACTTGAAGTAATAAACAACAACAACCAAAAACTTTGTACATACAGGAAAGAAATGGAAAATGAAAGCAAAGACACTGCTGATAATAACATACAGTAGCCTCAAATCTGAGCCAGGGAACATCCATCAATATTCGCTGGTTTCTCCAGTGTGCCTGCCATGCACGGTGTAATGCATGCAAGTTCTATGTTCACAACGGAGACTGCAGTGAAGGGCAAGCACTGCTAGAAACGCCTGAGACTCACTGTGGGTTTTGATTCCGAATTAACTTTTAGTCCCAGAACATTTAGCATTGTCACATTTTCCACGACCTCCACACTCAGTTAAGCAATCCCATAGGGGTTAAAACCTACATTTTAAAAAGCTACGCCTTTTAAGCCAGTCATGATGACACACACAACTTTGATCCCAACACTCAAGACACAAAGGCAAGCAGATCTCTAGGAGTTTGAAGCCTGACTGGTCTGTATAGGGAGTTTATACAGACACCGTGTTGAAGAAGAGGTGAGTAAAGGGGAGCCTTACACAGAGATCCACAATTTCTCTATCCCACTAGCATTATAGTCTAGTGGGTAAACACCTCAATAAACAGTCCTCCATGACGGTGACAAACCTCCAGAGACAAGAGTTACAACTGGGAACTGTGCTGGTGAGAGTTGTGGAGTGAGGAGAGAGGATGGTGACGTTAGAGCAAGATTAAGGAGGGCTTTCAATGATGTGCTAGAGGTCAGGAGTCCCTGGAAGGCAGTGGGGAGCCATGAAAAAGTCTGTAAGTAAGAGAGCGATTTGATCAGATGTGATGTTAAGAAAAACAACTCCAGGTAGGCAATATGGATGGATTGAGAGAGGGCACAAGGAGGGGAAGGGAGCAGGCAGCTGAGTTAGGAAAACACTTGGGTTCCGGAAATGATGGTGAAGACGTTCTCCACCTGTAACTTCCCCCACCCATCCTTTTCCCAAACCTGGGAAGTCCTTACTGGGTATCTCCACCCAGAACTGCTGAGGACCCTGAAGGCTGCTTTCTCCCTCCTCTAACCTCCTCCTCAACCCGTGCCAGTCAAACTACATGGGATGATAGTGAAGCATAAGATCTGTCCCACTTCTTTATACCCTTGGCCCCTGGGGAGCAGCCTGGGGGGGGGGGGGCGACACTCTCGGGCAGGTCAACATTCCCATTTATCAGTGCTTCATTGCTGGTGGGGAGTGTTCTCATCATTCTGACTGTAGTCAGACTCTTCTTGCTATTCTGTTTCTTCAGTCTCTTTTGACTTAGCTCTAGACTGTGACTCAATGGTAGTCATGGGAAGGCTCTTAGAGACCTCTATTTCCAATCTGCATCATTCATCTAGAGTTTCCGAGCTGCTTTCTGAAGCAAGCACCACCTTGCACCAAGACCACTGAATGCAGCAAGGATGTTGAGGCAGGTGGTTCTCAAGCTGTGATCAGCTTTGTCTCTGAGACCCTGGAGGCCTCGTGGGTCGTCCTTGGCCTATATAGCAATCTAGGCCACTAGACCCACCCATGGCTTCCTCCTTCACTAGGGAATCAGACTTGTATTAAAGGCTGGAGGCTCATGGACTTCCCCTGCTTACTCCTTACTTTCTCTCCAGTAAGAGTTCCTCCTACAAACCCCTTACATGTTTGAGCTTGTTTTGACATCTGCTTCTTCAAGGACTCAAATGAACACAGCATTCAAGGGGAAAAAAAACCTCTGGTGGAGTGGAGTCGGGGGACAGGAGGGAGATATGAAGATGTATCTCCGTTGGGGGAATGCTTTCAAAGCCTGAGGCTGGATTCCTGATACTCCATAAATCAGCAGGGCAGCACATACCTGTAAGCCAAGTGCTCAGAATGTGGAGACAGGAAAATCAGAAGTTCAAGGTCATCCTTGGCTACATAGGAAAGGGAAAGAAAGGGGAGGGGAGTGGAGGGGGGAAAACAATAACAGCACCCACAGAAGGTTAGGTGAGCAGAGAGAGATCAGAGCCCAGGCTGGTTTGCCTCAAACTCTAAAAAAAAAAAAAAAATGTTTCTTACACTGCCCCCACTCTGGGGAACACACTATACCTCTTAAAAGATGATAAATACGGGAGCTGGAGAGATGGCTCAAAGGTTAAGAGCACTGACTACTCTTCCAGAGGTCCTGAGTTCAATTCCCAGCAACCACATGGTGGCTCACAACCATCCATAATGAAATCTGGTGCCCTCTTCTGGCCTGCAGGTATACCTGCAGACAGAACATTGTATACATAATAAATAAAATCTTTAAAAAAAAAAAAAAAAAAAAAAGATGATAAATACGTGAAGGACACCCGTCCTGCTTGACTGACAGGACCCAAGACAGTAAGGGGAAAGGAGAGTGAAGGGTAAGAAACAGCAAAGGAAGTGTGTCTTAATGCACAGCCAAATGTAGAGTCAAGCTGAGTGATTAATTTGCTTTTTTTATGTACATTATTGTTTTTCACTGCATATATGCCTGTGTGAGGGTGTCTGATTCCCTGGAACAGGAATTATAGACAGTTGTGAACTGCCATATGGATTCTGGGAATCAAACCTGGGTCCTCTGGAAGAGCAGCCAGTGCTCTTAACTCCTGAGCCATCTCTTCAGCCCCAAGCTGAATGATTAAAACGGTTTCCTTGTAACAAGCCTTCATCACAAAAACCCATAAAGTCACTGTCAATCAGGTACTCTTGTAAAAGTTTTTTTTTAATCAATTTAGATTCTTAATGAAAATGAATCCTAGGGCATGAGAAAATATTGTTAACCATCCATGTGGCCTAATCATGGTTAACGAGGATTCTCAAACTTAAACTTGACTGAGGATTAACGTGCTGACAGCAGGTTTATTAAATGAAGTCACTGTAATAAGGAAGCCAAGGAACAATGTTGAGAGGTGCTCTGGGGTTCGTGTTGGGTGTCATTTAGCCGAGAGCCCTGGAGTGATGGACCTCTGGCATCAGGTTCTCTGCCTTTTCATTGTGATCTGGGGATACAACGAAAAGGAGTCTCAACATGATCTGAAGACAAGGTGGATCAGATGAGTCATAGAATATAATCTCTTTATCCCACCATGAAAATCAAGGGACCCTAAAAGTGGTTAAACCTCTCTATCTGTCACTAGTGGGCTAAAGGCTCTCAAAAAGCTTTTAAGGGCAGATCTGTAGCAAAGAGAGCAAGGGAAAGGCAGGGCTGAGGCCAGGCTCATCAGGCTGACTTGGTTTTGCTGCTCTTGGCTTAGTTGCTGGGAGCCAATGGCGTTTTGAAAGGTCTTCATCGGGCAGGGGATTACTGTTAAGAGGGCCAGCTCTGGGCAAAGCAGGGACAAGGAAACTGACTTCCCTTGCTCTCACTTCGATTATCCAGGAGTGCCTCCTTTTATCCTACCTTGAGGTTATTCATCCAGGACCTAAAGGTGGGGAATAGGCCTGGAGATTAGCTCAGAAGTAGACTGATTGCTTGACTGCCAGGTACTGGCCCTAGGACCACAGAAAAAAAGAGGGGGATGGAGGGAGAAAAGGAAACCACTAACCATTCAATTCCATCACCTTCCCCCACAATTAGCAGAAATCTCCTCTGGCAGGCTCCCTGACATTTTCTAAGAACTTTTAAATTGACTGCACCAAGACTCCTCTCAAGGACCTTCAAAGAAGCAGACCAACTCCCCCCACCCCCACCCCATGTCAATGGTGCTTTTGGAGGGGTCTGCAGAGCATAGGCAAGAAAGAAAATGGACACAATGCAACAGAGACAATGAGGACACAGACCGGCCACCTCCACAGCCCTGCAACATCAGTTTTATGCTAGAGGCAGGCCCTTGCAGAGGGAGCAGGCAGCCAGAGTTTTTCTGTATATCCCTGGCTGTCCTGGACTCACTCTGTAGACCAGGCTGGCCTTGAACTCACAGAGATCCACCTGCCTCTGCCTCCCGAGCGCTGGGATTAAAGGTGTGAGCCACCACACCCAGCGACTCGTGAATTTCTTAGCAAACTACATACTGAGTTCCAGGACAGCCAGGGCTGTTGTTACACAGAGAAACCTGGTCTCAAAAATAAAAAAATTTTAAAATATTAAAAAGGAGAAATAAAAAGAAGAAAAGAAAATAAAGGAAGGAAGGAAGGAAAAAGAAAAAGAAAGCAAGCAAGCATAATGTAAGCAAAGTCTTCAAGGAATTTTAGTCTTAGAAATGGAGAGATTCCACAGAGAAAGGGAATGAAAATCAAAGATGGCTTCACATCAAGATCAAGGCTCAGAGAGCCACAATCTCCCCCAAGGTCACACAGTGAAGAGGCTGCAGAGGCCGGGCTACCGCCAGTCCCTTGCCAGTCAGACCTGTCTGTCCTCTGAACAAAAGGACTCTTTTCAAGTCCTCAGACCTGAGACTGGAACTTTTACAGGACAAGCACAGCCTTGTCTAATATGTTCTTAACCCAACTGTTTTCCCCCAGGAATTTGTCCCCAGCCCTGCAGACTTAATTCAAGCCTCTGGCTTCTTTTAGCTGTGGTTAGAGTAAAGGGCGAGGGGGGAGACTGGGCGTTTCTAATAAGCTTAACGGCTGGCTGCTAAATCCTTTTCAAGAATTGAAGTCCTGGCTGTTGAGCTGCTTTTTCAGTCAAATTATGGAGGACAGTGTTTTGGATGATTAGGTGTGTGATGAGACTGGTTACAGAAGCTATTTCAGAACCCACAGTGGCTGCCACTTAAATCTGAACACGGAGCCCTGTCAAAGACACTCCATCTAAAACGATTGCAACTCGTTCCACCCTCTGCACATGTCAATATTCTCTCCTTCACAGAGGTAATCAATAACTAAAGAGGAGAAAAAAGCAAATCTTGGTTTTTAAAATGCATGTTTGGCCGTCTCTGGAAGCAGGAGATACAGCTTTGCCTCAGCAGCCTGGAGACACATCTGCTGACCATACCGAGCTGGGCTTTGTTTTCGGTCTAAGCCGTCCTCCACACCACTTCTGCCCTCTGTTTACTTTTGAACTGTTTCATTCATAGCATGCCAAGGATGCTATTGTAGACAACCCAAGCTTTCTGCACATAAAGTGGGAAGGAGCTGTGATACACTCTGAGTAGTTTGATCGCCAGCAAACACATCAGGGCCTTTCATCCCAAAAGACCGTTCTCTGGCCTGAGAGATCCCACATGGCTCCAAAATCAACCCATTTCAACTGGATAATAGCCAAGTTCCAGATGCCAAATATACCTCAGAGTATACTTAGAACTGTTACTAATAAGTGGGAAGTGTTACCACTGAGTGCATGCTCTTGTCTTAATTTGCACTTTAATGAAGACACTTCCAGAGCAAATCTTAGATACTACAAGGTCTCCCACAAAAGCCAAAACAAACAAACAAACATACATATACATACAAATAAATAGTAAAAATGACTTGGTTGGGTAATGTTTTCTTCCTTTAGTCTATGATTTGGGGTAGTGTTTTCAGATTTCCATTTTGTTATTGTTCGGTTTGGTTGGTTTTTGTCTTCTTGTTTTTAATTTAACCCTTTAAGAAACCCAGAAAGTGTATAGCATTTAGGAAATGATCAGACCCACTTTCCAAGAGCTGGAGCAGTTGTTTTTGCCCCCTCTGTATGAGCCACACCTCTTCCCTAAATCATATCCCTGGAAAAAGAAGCAGATTCAAAGATAACTACATCACACTGACTCTGGACAAGTGGGATCACTCTTTCCACTTCAACTGTTAATAATCCCTTAAGGGGTTTTATTTCCTGCCCTGAATCCACTGCAGATGGGGTGTAATAAAGAACATAGGAAATAGTAAGTGCCCTGGGTACCATGTCTCACCGGCAAGTGCACACTGGAGGGGCCTAGGCCACTGCACATGGACTGAAAAGGCTTGGATAAAGAGCCTTCCCACACCATACAGCTGCCCAAGAATTACCCGAAGCAGAGACATCTTTGCAAGTGTGACATAAGATAATGAGTGTGGATGTGCTTTTGCAAGTGATAGCTTTGGCTGTCCTGGCAGCTTTGGCAAATACAAACAAAAAAACTTCAAAAATATTTTATAATGGTGAACAGGACATTTATGACAAGGGATCTGCCATGGTTCAAATGTGAAATGCCCACACAGGATCATGGGTTTGGACACTTGGTTCCCACTGGTGATGCTTGTTTGGAAAGGTTGTAGACCCACTGGAAGGCAGGCCTTCTCAGCTATAATCTATCCTGTTTTCACCAGAACTCTCTGCTTCCCTACTGATTCTCTGATGTCACACCATCTCTTGCCTACCATGATGTACATCCAAACCCTGAGCCAAAATACAGCTTGCCTCTCTAGTTTCTAAAGCAGTGACAGGATCCAGGAATCACTAACCCTGTCCCCAGCTGCTTTTGTGACTTTCTCCTGTGAAGGGCCTCGGACTGTAGGAGACTGGCTCCTTTTCCTTTGACTTTCTCCAGCTGTCTGAATGTGAACTGACAACAGCCAAGGACAAAAAGAACAATCGTGTTGTCGAGCATGCCCACTGTGGAGGAAAATTCCCTGCTTCACACATATGATAATAGGAGAATACAGATGTGCCACCAGGCTCCCTGAGGAGAGGCGCATGTGCATAGAAATATGCCACACATGTAAGTTTACCTTGAATTTTAGCAGTTGCTATGAATTGTAGGGACTATGGGTACTAGCAAATTAGACAATATTCTATTGTAAATACCATTCAGCTAGGAGCTTCCCAAGCAATGCCTTGTTGATTTTTGTCAAGCTCTTGTACATGGTGGCACTTAACAAGTAAGTGGAGCTATGTGGAGATCAGGTAATGCTTCCTGTAAAAGGAAGTGAGGCCATGGGCACACTCGCAATTCCTCCCATTCATCAGTGACCTGAACAGTAACAGTTTGCTCAATCAGATGATGGTTTTAAACACTGGGAGAATCTCAACTTGTCCTCTGTGCAACGTCAGTACAAACACAACACACTTGGACATGTATTGTTCACATTTTCCTCCATCACTGTAGAAAGCCTGGACAATCAACAAGACAATAAATCAAGCCTGACATGTTGCATATGCAAATTTCTAAGGTGTAAATGCTCCCAGCATGATTGAATGGAAGCAATAAACAGAAATCACAACTCTGAAGAGTTGGGGTGATGTCACAGAGTTAAAAAATGGATAGCAAAAATTTTAATTAATTAATTTAAAAAATAAATAATTTTTAAAAAATGGATAGCCCCTCACTACCATGTGGATTTCTACCACACTTAGAAAGTAGACATAAACCTCAAGATCACACAGCAATTTTCAACCTTTCTAATGCTGAGACCCTTTAATACAGCTCCTCAGGTTGTGGTGACCTCCAACAATAACATTATTTTCATTCCTACTTCATAACTGTAATTTTGATACCTTTATGGATTGTAAATATCTGATATACGGGATATCTGATATGTGACCCCTGTGAAAAGGTCATTTGACCTCCCAAGGGGGTCACAACCCACTATCGTACAGCCTAGTAATATGTAGTAGTAAATAAGAAACAACTCTATATTGTATTTATCACCTTTTATTATTTATTTACTTTTATTTTATTGCATTGGTGCCTTGCCTGAATGAATGTCTATGTGAGAGTGTCAGATCTTGGAGTTACAGTTGTGAGCAGCCACATGGGTGCTGGGATTTGAACCCAGGTCCTTGGGAAGAGTAGACAGTACCCTTAACCGGTGAGCCACCTCTCCAGTCCAGTATTTATTACTTTTTTATTTATTATTATTGTGTGATATTGTTGTAGGAAATATTAATATTTATAATTGATTAATAAGATTACTAGGGTGACAGAGTTATCCCTTAGCCCACTCATGAATAATCACACAGAGACACCTGATGGATTTTAACAAGCCTCAGCCTGGATTGTGCGATCTTTGCCCATCTAAGCTAACTTTTAATTCTATCCCCCAAATAAAATGCCAACATATACATACGTCCTCTTGGGCTGTTATTCTCCACGATATGCCAATGTTCCAGGCCACTTGGAATGATGCTCTTCCATCTAACCCATGGAGGGTCTTCTTCTTTCCTCCCCCTCACTTCTTCTCCTTCCCTTGATCCTTTTTTTCTCTCAAAAGCCCATCACCTCAGCTCCGCCTACCTCTGTTTTGCCTACCCCAGGCTATAGGCAACTTTTATTCAACCAATCAGAGAGGACTTAGAGGCAAGTGTTATAAACGTCATTGGGTGTCACCAGACTTTATGGGGAGCCAGTAAATAACATTAAATGCATAGTGTTCCCACGACAGATATGGGAGACCAGCCACAGCACCACTTTCAGAGGACAACTTTGCAGAATCAGTCCTCTCCTCTCACCGTTATATGGGTTTCAAAGACCAAATTTTGGTTGTCAGACTTGTACAGAAAGCCTTTTTTGCCTACTGAGCCACCACTAGTCTCTCCTGCATTTTTTTTTTTAAGTTAGGGTTTCATGTGGTCCAGGCTAGCCTCCAATTCAAACTCCTGATCCTTCTGCCTGTATATCCCAGTTTGTTATCTTTTAAGCATAATTTATCCTATTATAAATGTCTATAATTTTTAATAATGTTTATAATTAACAATTGACACACCCACCCCAGTCCCCCATCCCCGGTCCCTGAGGATGGGCTTTTGGGTTGATGTATGCCAGGTCCAGCACACCAATGGAGGTGGTTACTTTAATAGTAGGCACAGCATGGAGAGACATGTCCACACTGCTGGCCAGGCTTCTGGGCCTCTTGGAAGATCCCTCCTAGACACGTTATCAGTCTTCCCTCACATATGATTTTGTCAGTCTAGCCCTTACATCTAAGCAGATATTTAGTCTTGTTCTGAATCCCACCCACTTACATAGTGACATTGTCCTGACCAGGTCAGCTTCCCCAGGAAACAAGGTCGCCAATACAGCACAGGACCATGGCTGTTGGGAGAGGCTGAAGGACTCTCCATGATAACCATTTAGGGCTACCTGACCTAGAATGGAGGGGGCAGGAATGCAGAAATCTGGGTCACCTCTGTGTACTGAGGTTGAACTGTCTGCAATTAAAAACCTGCCAGTGTGAAGATGAGGAGAGGGAGGAGCTACTGAATAGCACCCAGACCCTTTATTTCGGTCTGATGGAATCTTGCTACCAATCCTTTGCTTGACATCTTAGAACAGTGGTTCTCAACCACTGCTGTAGGTCCAGACCCCTTTGGGGGTCAAATGACCCCTTTCATGGAGGGTTGCATATCATATATTTCCATTATGACTCATAACAGTAGCAAAATTACAGTTATGAAGTAGCAATGAAATAATTTTATGGCTGGGGGGTCAGCACAACATGAGGGGCTGTATTAAAGGGGTACAACATTAGGAAGGTTGGGACCCACTGGCTTAGAAGAATCACAAACATGAAGACTACAGGAAGTCAGATGTCTTATTTGGTGTCCCTGGGAGAAGGTGTCTCTTTCACAAAGCCCCTTGGGTCATTGTATTACTTTGCTCACCGTTTGTGACCAAACACCTGATCAAGAAGCAGCTCGATGAGGAAAGCCTGATGGGCTGAGAGTTTAGGAAACACAGTCAGTCCATCACACTGGGGAGGGCGTGGCAGCAGGAAGGGCTCCTGGCTGGGGCAGTCTGAACAACATCTCATTCATCTCTGAATGGATCACGAAGCAGAGAAGACACAACAGGAAGAAGCCAGAGATAATATACAGTCAGGAACCCCCCCCCACCCCCCCACCCCCTGGGATGTACATTGTCCAGCTAGGCTACATCTCTACATGTTACCAAGAGTGCCTCCAGCTGGGGATCAAACACGGGAGCCTGAAAGGCCATTTTGGATTCACACCAGAACAGTCATGAAGGTGTGAAAGTAGAGAGTCAGGTGCACAAACTGGGGAAATCCTCCTAATGGTGTCCCCTACTTCTTCATAAATGTATCAACATCTGGACCTGCAACAAAAAGCAAGTCCTGATTGTCATGAAAAGTCTTCTAGATAAGGCTCCAAGATCGTAGAAACCAGGGTAAAAATTATGTACCTCTGCTTACTAGCTTTGTGACCTGGAGGGAGTCGCGTTATGGCTCCTGCCCATAGTGGCCTCACTAGTATCATGGGGATAATAATTTTACCTAATTCTAGTAGCATCTGTGGATTAAAATTAATACATGATAAATACTATATCAGCTTTAAAAATAACACATAGAAGCCAGCTACTATGGAGCTGAAGCAGGAGGATAGCAAGTTTGAGGCCAGCCTGAGCTACATAGTAAAGCCTTGACTCAGCAACAGCAACATCAAAAATATAGCCACATACACATACATAGACACAGACACACACACAAACACAAACACACACATACAAAATAAATAAATGAAATTTTGTTTAAAATATCTCTTGTTTTAGGAACACTACATTTGGGGCTATTTGTTACGTAGTGAAAGCTAACCGATACAGTTCTAAATGCAACTTTGTAGAGTTAAATACATAGTGAAACATGACTAAAGGGGCATAGAGATAAAAAATTTGCACACACACATATGCATGCACCATACCCCCTTCACAGTTCTTTCACATAAACAGCCACAGCAATTCAATACAACAACCATCCGTGTGTGGGTAGTGTTCCTTATGAATGGTTTTTTTTTTTTTCAGTGTCTCCTTGATGCTGGGACTACTTTACCTGTCTAGTCTTTTGTAAATTAAATTTAAAAATAATTACTGATAGGCCGGCAAGCTGGTTCAGCGAATGGAAGCACTTTCACCAACCCAAGTTCCATCCCTGAGCCCCACATAGTGAAAAGGGAGAAAACTGACTCCCACAAATTGTCTTCTGACCTCCACACACACATCATCCCACCCTGGCACACCTGAGCAGGAAGAGAGGGAGAGAAAGATGAAGACAGATGCTATTAACCTTTTTAAAATACAATCTTTAAATAAAAGAAGTAGCTTACAACAGTTGGGCCTGCCGCTGTCTAGAGTTCCAGGAGAGAGAAAACTGACTTAAAGTCCCCGCTCCACCAGGCGTTGGTGGCGCACGCCTTTAATCCCAGCACTCGGGAGGCAGAGGCAGGCGGATCTCTGTGAGTTCGAGGCCAGCCTGGTCTACAAAGTGAGTCCAGGACAGCCAGGCTGTTACACAGAGAAACCCTGTCTCAAAAAACCAAAAAGAAAGAAAGAAAGAAAAGTCTCCGCTCCTGAACTCAGAGGAGAGGGACAACAGAGACAAATCATCTCCCTTACCTTGAAGTATCCCACGTGAAAGTCAGGATGCCTGGATCTACCCAGAGTTATCTACATTATCATTTCAATCAAATGTATGGCTGAGGAATCTGATGCCCAAGGCTTGAGTGGCAACCACAGAATCAATGGAGTTCTTCTCGACTTATTGATTTAACATTCTCCATGAAGTAGAATTGATTTATGTCTTCAGATTTATTTTGATAACTCGACGATAACTTCACTATTCCTAAATTAATGTCACTTTTTCTCCAGGCCAAATTTTTTTTCCTAGGCAAGGAAAAAAAAATAAGACATACATCAAGCAAACTGATTTTGCTAAGTAATTCCATGGCTAACCGGATGCCATAAATCAAAGAGAACCATGTACCGCTGTAATTGTAAATCATCCTCAGCATGGAAAAGTGCAGTGGCATTTATTTGTCAGTATTGAGATTGCATCGTTGTCAGGCCTCTTCCCTGTCAAAATTCATATCTCTCAGTAAAAATCCTATTGTCTAAAGGGACTCCGAAAGTGCAATAGATTGTTTAAAACACACATTAATCCCACCTTCCACCGCTTCAGCTTCCAGAATGTGATAAGCAGGCCTCAATTCCTAATGAGCATGATCTCACTGAATGAGATAACACATGCCCTTCATGAGAGGAATGTTCATCTCAGGCGTACACAGGCAAGACAATTAGTCAATGCCATGCAAATGGAAATATCTGCAAATGCTTTCGGGGCAAAAAAGAGAAAGCTATGTTTTCTAACTAAGCTACACACCCAAAGGAAAAACAGAAAAAAAATTTTCTAGAAAAGAATGTCAAAATAGAACAGTCCAATTAATCACCTAGTTCTACTATGCCTGCAACCTACACATCTCTGCAATCTAGCCAGTCTCTCTCTCAATACAACCACCATCTGGTCCATGGAGCATCACTGCTTGCTTGATGCTGAAATGGCCTTCTGGCTTCTCTCTCATCATCATGTTGCCTTTTTCAAAATTTTTTTTTAATTTTTTACATTGCAACTAGAGGCCCTTTTTTTCCAAAAAAAAAAAAAAAAAAAAATTCAAATCTCATTGTGACATTACTGCCTACTCCTTCCAATGGTTCTCAGAACAAAGAAAAATGTTACTCACAAAACCCTGCCTGCCTCTCCCACACCTCATACCCTTCGTCTTCTCTTCCCCAACCAGACTGCTTCCCTCAAAGCCTCTAGTAGCCCACACATTCAGTGGCCTCCCCCACCATGGAGCACCTTTGCTTCACCAAACCAGACATTTTTGATCAAGTCCCACTTCTCCCAGGAAAGGCTCCCTGGGTCCCCAAAAGGGTTAGGCCATCTGCACCTGAACTTCTCCCTCACAGCTACTGTACTTGGCCTCCATCCGACTGCTGCTCCTAGAGTGAGGACAACACCCTCTGCTTCTTCAGCCTTCTACCCCTGGCACAGTAAGCAGTCCTCAACTCTGATAACTTCCTGACTGAGGGAGAGCAGCACTGTGGGGACAGGGACCAGACAGACAGGGGCTGACACAAGTGTGTGGTTTAACCCAACAACACACCAAGGTGCACGCACTACAGGGAAGACAGGGCCAGGCAGCTGATGATCAAATGTCTTCGGGTGCCTCTAGACTGTCTTCCTTACTCCTAATTAATGGAACTTCATTTTCAAAGAGCCTCAACCCAACAGGAAAGTTGGGGGCATGCTATCAATGAACTGCCGTGTACCCTTCCCCTAGATTCCCCTTTCTTCTTCTTCCTATTCACCTTAATTCATCTAATTCATCATTAACATTTGCCCACATCTGCTTTGTCTTTATATTTTTACATATACACTAATCTAATACGTACATTACATAACCACATACAAGAGGGTCTTCCCTGCTTGGCCAACCCTGTCTTCACAGACACACTCCCTGCTGTGCCCTGCCAATCCTCTAGGCAATTCTACATTCAGACAAGTTGACAGAGGAGAGGCAGGGCACAGAGTAAAGCAGGGCAGGAACCTGGAGCCAGGAGCTGATGCAGAGGCCATGGAGGGGTGCTGCTTCCTGTCTTGCTCAGCCTGTTTTGTTTTAGAACATGGGACCACCAGCCCAGGGGTTTCTCCACCCACAATGGGCTGGGCCCTCTTCCATTGATCACCAATTAAGAAAATGACGTAACCAGGTTTGCCTACAGACCCATCTTGTGGAGGTATTTTTCTCAGTCAAAATTCCTTCCTCTCTGATGACTCTAGCTGTGTCAAGCTGACATAAAACTAGCCGGCACACAGACTTTACCAACATAACACATATATTTAAGTATCTTTTAAAATTATCAGTGAAAGTGGGGATGGGGATACAGAAATCAACCAAAACTAAGTATGTATAGAAATGCAATAAGAAACCGGGCGTGGTGACACACAGCTTTAATCCCAGCACTCGGAAGGCAGAGGCAGACATCTCTGTGAGTTTGAGACCAGCATGGTCTACAAAGCAAGTCCTGGACAGCCAGCCCTATTACACAGAGAAATACTGTCTCAAAAACACACACACACACACAAACAAAACAAATAAAAGCCATAAGAAAACCCATTATTTTATATGCTAATTTAAAAATAAATTTTCTTCTAAATCAATAAAGGCCTCTGGAGGTGGTTCAATGGCTTATAGTGTTTGCTACACAAGCATGGGGACCTGAGTTCAAATCCGAGAACCCACATTAAAAGACTGGGCATGCCTGAACACGCACCTGTAATCCAAGAGCTGAGGGCCAGAAACAAAGGGCTAGCTCCTACTCACTGGGAGACCCTCTCTCGAGGGGATAGAGTAGGGAGTGATTGGGACACACACAGGCACATATACACATGTATACCACACATACAAAAATAAATACATACATAAACATATAAGTTTTAAAAAAAACAAGCAGAGGAAGCTGGAAAAGGGGTGCAGTTTTGTCAATGGGACAGAGCTTTGTCTCAGAATTCTTCCACAGGTGAATTTAAAAATTCAATTAAAAAAGAAAAAATTTAAACTGGGAGAATCTCAGGTAAAAGACAATCTGTAGGCTTTCTCTAACCGGAAGCTACACCGCTAAGTATGATACCAGGCTCCATGTGAGCACCCAGCAGCTGCCCCAAAAAAGTTTCACTGGACTCAAAAAACAAACCTTGAAATCTGACCTTAATGCATTCCATCTCATACGTTGGCTCATCCCCAAATAAAAGTTCCATTTCTTCAGACTGAACCAACTGGAGCTATGAAAACAGCTACTAAGGACAGGGACAAGGACTGGTCTGGCACAAAAACAAACCAGGGGCACTTGATAAATTAGGCGACCCATGGGAGACAGTTGACACTCGAAAGAGCAATTTAAAATATTTATGATGGCTGACGGACCCTGAATTAGCCATAACTTCTTAAAGATCTTGAAGCCATCGGAGAGGAACACCGAGGGAGGCTGCAGGGACTGGTGGAGGTCAGGGAAGCAAACAATGTATTATTAGTCTGAATTAAGAGTCCAACACCTCTGTGATGGCGGGATGGTGAGTAATACAGATAAGTATGTCTGACCTTGACTGCCATTCCTGTCTGCACGTTCCATCTTGGGAGGAAGTAGGAAAAGCCACAGGAGAGCCGTGGGGTGATTAGCATGTCGATAAGGGCTCAGAACCTCCAAATGAGTAGAGGTTTAATTATTCAAGAGGCTAGTTGGGAAAATGAAATGGGCTCGTGTGCAGAGATGTAGACATGGGACGAAAGGGATCCAGAAGTGACTGGGCAAGGGCCCCAAAGGCTCTAAGTTACATTTTGATAAACTGGAGATGAAGGTCTTTGGAAAGAGGATTTTCAATGGATCAACATATTTATAGGAAATAAAGGGCCAGCGAGGTCAAACACTTCTAAACACCTAACCAAGAGTATTCCAACTTGGAATTAATAACACACTTTAACCCTTCATGACCTCTGTTTTAGCCAGAAAACTGAACAGAAGAGTCCTTAATCCAAGTGTTCCCAGTTGTTAGAAAAATTACTACCAGGGCCAGGTTGATGGCTCTACAGGTAAAGACCCCCTATGCATGAACCTGACGACCAGAGTTCAATGTCAGGAATCAATATCAATAACCATATCAATAACTGATAAAGGAATATTGAAGTATCTTTGAGAGCAGCAGAGCTGTTTCCAGCCCATGGGAGGACTTGGTTCAGAAGTCATGGTACCAGGTGTGTCCATGGTCACATCAAACTTTTACTGAGTCAGTGGCCTTCGGATTCCTAGCTCAAAAATTTGAAGATTGAAATTCATAGATGACAGTGAGTTCTAGAGAGATTTTTTTAGAATCATGGGTGGGTGTTCCAGGTTGGGCCAGAGCTGCTATGGAGCAGGAGGGGTGAGTGTGGGGACTTTCTCAGCAGAAACTGGTGTGAGGTAAGGAACGGTCATGAGCTGATTGGTCCAGATGACCCAACCAAATGTCCAGGCTCCTCCTCTCAGTGTCTGTCACATGATCACTTGTAGCTTTTAGGCAGAGGTTCCCATTTATGAAATAACAAACAGGAACCAGAACCTGTTGGCATTTCTGGCATCCACCAAGAACTTTCTCAGAGCTGCCACCATAGGGTCCCTGCCCTACCCGAACAGTTTCTATCTCCATCCCCATCATCTCCCCCACCTGCTGAAGAAGTAACCCCAAAATCTCGTAGGAGACAGAATAGGGATCAGAGCCTTCAAAACCTTTTTGTATTTCTAACTGTGAGCCAGGGTAAGAGCAAAGACATTTTTGGTTTATGGGCAAGGCCACGAATAGAGACCCTATCTTTAAACCAATGCCCTGTTCCTACCTGCTGTCCTTGTCACTCCCTTCTCTGAACAGGTAACCTTTACTGTCACTTAGGGAACTGGGGAAATGACCAGATTCCTTGTACTTAGATGGAGTCACTGGGTATGGTAGTCGGGCACCCCTCCAGTGGTCGGTCCTATCTAAAGGATCTGGAAGTTGCATGATACCAGGGAAATCAGGGTGCCCTCTTGGGATTTTTAGTCTCTTCAGTAAAAGAATTTAAAATCCAACTCAAACAGAAGCTCAAGAACAATTTTAAAGAAAAACCCGTGGCAAGAGCCATTTGTTGGACTAAAAGGGGGAGCTGTTGGAGGGGAAAAGATATACCTTAAACTTAAAAAAAAAAGGAACCAGATGGGGGGGGTGTGAGTGGGAAGAGGGTGGGAGGGAGGGTGGGACAGGATGGGGGAAGTAGGGAGGAGATTATGATTGAGATGTAACTTGAAGATAATTTTTTTTAATTTTTTTAAGAAAAACCTGAGGTCAGGAAAGATGTAAATCTCGGTAGCTTCCTGGAGGAGGAGAATGGAGAAGAGAAAAAAATGTCATCTTGTTAAAGTTAAGTCAAGAGGTCAACCACACCCACAGGACAGATACATGGTAGGGAGGCCAGCTTCGCAGGAAGAGGGAAACCCAGGGTGTCAGGAAAGCAAGCTTAGAAAAGAGATAGAAGAAAAGAGAAAGCTATACTCTTCTGAGTGATTCAGAAATGTTAAGAAACTGTATGTTGTGATTCTATAAGAAACTGCACTTAGTGGGCAGGAATTCTAGGAAGAAAATAGACTTTATCTCATTAAAAAGATAATTATTCCTCCTAGCTCTTTATCATGGCTTAAAGTACATCTGTCTTGCTAGGGGTGGCCCGGCTTCCTAAGATGGTCCCCTAGCCAGGTCAGTGACCTGTCCAACTGGATGAAATTTTTTATATTTCAGTAGCTTGGAGTAGAGTCTTCCACCCAGTCCATTCTCTAATGGGCGTCCACAGAGCCCTGATCAAAGCCACTGTAACATAACACACTTCCTGAACTTGTTAATTGCTACTGTGGCTCACAGATGGCCTGTGTCTGAGAGATACAGACTGGCAGGTTTAGGGAACTGTCATGATGTTGTTAGCCATTTCTAGCATCTTTATTTAAGTACCAACAGCAAGCTAAGAATGATTCTTCTGTTTCAGAATGACTGAGAAATATCAAGAGAATAACACTTCATTATATGTATTGAGTGTGTGTGAAAATGGATTGGATGGGCCATATTCATTTTTGTAGTGTATGGCTGCTTTCGACCATACTGACAGAATTGAGTATCATACATTATAACTTACAAGTTTAAAATATTTACTTCATGGTCTTTCACAGGAGTTAAATATATATGTGTGTGTGTGTATATATATATATATATATATATATAAAACTAATTAATTAAAATAAATAAGCTAATTGGGCAGTGATGGCACACACCTTTAATCTCAGCACTCAGGAGGCAGAGGCAGGCAGATCTCTATGAGTTCAAGCAAAGCTTGGTCTCCAGAGTAAGCTTCAGGGCCGCCAGAGCTACACAGTGAAACCCTGTCTCAAAAGAAACTAAAAATAAAATAAAATAAACTTACCCAGCCTTGCTGGGTTGTGTTGTGAGTCGAATGCTTTTAGCAAAGGCAAAGCCTTGGATAAGCTTCCGAATGAGAATATCCTGACCCTGTGTCCAGCTTCTGAGCAGCCACTGAGACTTTCAAGACTTTCAGGGCCCCAGCCAGAGTCCCTGTCGGTAGAAGGTGGTGTTGCTCCAGGACATGCAGGTACAGACACTAACAGAGACCCTCCGGCTAGCAAAAATGATCATGTGACACATCAGACCAACCAGGCCCGCCTACGCCCCCTGGCGGACACCTGGACAAGTCCCCCTGGCCACCTGGGGTTAACCCATCCAGAACCCTAAATTCCCCAGAAGTATTTGGTGAATATAGGAAGGCCGTTCATGCCTCAGAGCCCCCTGGAAAGCTGTGTTTGCCAACATGGGAGACGCAGCAGGTTAGAGAAGGATAAACAAGGGAGCAAAGGAAGAAAAAAGTGTTCCCTAGCCCCAGAATCTAGCTGAAGTCTATTGGCAGCAGAGAGTCAAGGATTTTGCCCCAGCTAACACAGCTTCCTGTGAAGGTTCCTCTGTAGACAGGCTACTCTTTTTACTTGAAGATAATTTATCTCCAGTGTTAACATAACAAGGAATCATGCCTAAGGTTACGCTTATATGACCTTGAAGTTTCACGTTATTTCTTTGCCAGTTAAAACCCTAAAACTTTCTGAGAACTTCACAAGATTATGAACCTGTTCACAGTCAAAATATGCATCTTGACTCCCTGTTCAGTGAAGTGAAGATATCTTTAGCTCTTCTGACCTTCTTATCAGCCTGCAATCCTTACAAATTATACTGTAACCTCATTTACTAAGAGAAGAGCTAAAAATGCTCAGAGAGCTTTTGGACTGTGTAATTCAGAAGCCAACACAACCTCATAGGAGACTTTCCTTAGGACAAAGGCTCTGCTCTCTCTGGAGAAGCCCTGCCCACTCTTGGGTGCACTTTGTCCTCTTCCTAAGTGCCCCTATTTTTAAATCTTTCCATAACAAACTCCAGCTTGGGCTTGCAAGATGGTTCTGTAGGCAAAGGCACTGGTCAGCCAAGTTTGACAACCTGAGTTCAATCCCACATAGTGGAAAGGGATCCAACTCAAAAAAATTGTCCACACACACCACCACCACCAAGTAAATAAATGTAATTCAAAATTTGTAAACAAAAAATTCCAATTCCTCCTTCACTGAAGTCAAGAATCCTAGTAGATTCTTCTGAGTAGAATTTGGTGTAATGCTGTACACTTTTAATCCCAGCACTGAGAGACAGAAGCAGGTAAATCTCTGTGAGTTCAAGGCCAGCCTGGTCTACAAGGCAAGTTCCAGGGCAGCCAGGGCTACACAGAGAAACTCTGTCTCCAAAAAAAGCCAAAAGAAGAGGAAGAAGAGGAGGAAGAATAAAAAGAATTGTGTAGAAATCACACCCTTCAAGCTACTGCATCTGAGAGTGTCCAGATTTGTCCCCACTCCTGTGGCAACATACATGAAACACTCTGGATACAGGACACATACCATTTTGTACAGAGTTTTTTTGGGAGAAAACATAAGTTGTATGAGAAGAATTGTAGATGTAGTATATTCTATTGTTTATTATTAAAATTGTTTTTTATTAAAATATTTCATTTTTAAAACGCTCACACCCCATTGTCCTGAAAAAGAATGAAACCACAGAGCTAGAAAGAAATATTTCGGCCTCTACAAATGTGCAGAGTGATGTAAAAACTTTTTTTTCCCATTTTTCAACAGAGTTTTTCTGTGTAACAGAACCTTGGCTGTCCTGGACTCACTTTATAGACCAATCTGGCCTCAAACTCACAGAGATCAGCCTGCCTCTGACTCCCAAGTGCTGGGATTAAAGATGTGCATCACCATGCCCCACTGTAAATATATTTTTAAATATGTACATAGGTCACATGAGTAGAATTATCCAAATCCTGGGTTTATCAGTGTGGTCTCTTGTGGGTATGTTTGTGAAGTTGATTATCTGGCAGATGATCACTTAGGTTGTTTACAGATGTTTTGTCTTCATAACCCAATCTCAGATTGATATATTTGTGTTTATTGACATGGGGGCCTAATTTCTCATATGTGTGTAATTAGGAGTGAAAAACCATGGTATAGACTGTACAAATGTTTAACATTACATAATAAAGCTAAACCGTCTTCCTTTAAAACAAAACAAAACAAAAAAGAATCCTCTATACCAAAGAGAGGGAAAAAACAAAAAATTTTGTTTTGCTGAGAAGTGTGTTCCTACACTCTGCCACTAGGGGGTAGCATGACCCACTCTTTTACCTTTTTCAACTCTCAATATGAAAGTTAAATTTACAGGCAAACTGAATGTAGCAACCAATTGTGTATATTATATACATGTATAATAAAACATGTTGGGCATATGTATATAGTACTATATAATATGTGCTATATAGCATTATATAGTATAACATACATGCATATAAAAATATAAAAAGTGTATGTTACATCAATAACATAATTTAGGAGAGGGTGGGGAATGTGTCCTATACACAGGTAAAGTAAATCTCACTGAAGCAAAAAAGAAAAAGAAAAAATCATAAGTTCACTCGTTCCTATGAAAAAAATAAAATCAGAGAGACTTACACTAAAGAGAACAATGGAAATGTAAGAGACTGGCCGCCATCAAACTCTGAAAAGGCTTAGTCCATTCAAAGATTGCGTAGCCACTGGCAGCCTGAGGAAGGATGAAAAAAACAAGAACTGCAGCACAGCAAGGGTAATAGCCAAGGAATCTGAGCAATGCCCAGTTTAAACCAGGAGCCAAGAGACCAGGAGAGACAGAGACACTCAACCAGGGGGTCCTGGGCCAGAGGTTGAGTGCCCAGCCATGGATGAAGCCAGGGTAAGTGTCAGAAATAGCAGCAAAACATGCTCCAAATAACTCAGAAGGCCGCATGTGGGGAATCCCAAAAATGTGACTTTAAACCCATTTCCAAATTAAGACTAGGAGCGGCAGGGGGTGGTTAAAGTTCTAGCCTGTGAAGATGTCCTTCGACCAAAAAAAAAAAAAAAAAAAAAAAAAAAAAACCCCAGGGGGTTGGGGGCCCTAATCCAGAAAGTGTAGCAGTCACCTCACCTCAAATGCTCCCTTCTCTACTTTATTACATAATCCAGAAGCCTCCATGTCCCAGTGTACATGCCATACCCCTGCCCCAAGAAACTTGCCCAGACCCCTCTCCTGCACCACCCATCTCTCCCACCTCACCCAGAAGTTGGCCCTCGGTCCATAAGGATGACACTGGGATGCAGGAAACAGGGAAAAGAAAAAATCTGACTTACAGCCACTTAGGTAAATAGGTGCTTATTTTTCTCCATAGTAAGAAATCTCAAGGCAGGGAGCTGCAGGCTGTGATTTGGGGAGATGGTGTCTTTTCAATGGTCTTTGACTAAGGCTTGTCTATGCTGGACAGTCCCCAGATTGCCTTAACTGACCCCGTCTCTCCCCATTTGCCCTTTGCCCATGTAGTTCTCAAAATAACTGTAGAATGTGTTGGGAGTGTAATGTGGGGGCCGGGGGCCTGCCTGAAACAACCTGGACCCTTGTTCCCATCCCTCCTCGGGAATGTGACTTCTTGAGTTGGGGAGGAGCAGCCCTGGGAGTCTGGCCTTTCTTCTGTTTCTGGAAGCCGGACACCCTTTGCCCAGTGAGCACCACAGTCCAGGAGTATGAACCCCCAGGGCAGGCTGCCTGCTGGATTCCTACCTGTGCTACGAGTAAGGAATCCACAGCTCTCTTAAAAGTCCTGAAGGAATGTGTGACCAAGGAGCCTAGGCTGCTTCTGTCCCCTGTCACCTACTTATAAGCAACAGGTCCTCTTCATGTTTCTTGTTGCATACAACTTTATCTCACCCAGTGCGGGCAGTTGGTAAAACTGCGGTTCAAGATGCTGTGGGCAGAAATATCTAGACGCCCATCAGAAGCCTCCCTTGGGATTGGTTTAGTGGCCCTGCTTCACAGCCTCATGGTTGCAACATGGCTGGCAGGGATCATATTTCCTTTCCAGGTGGAAGAAAGGAACCGCAGAGCCAGCCGCTTATCCTCTTTTATCAGGGGAACAGAACTTTTTCTAAAACCCATTAGCAGAGTTCCGCTTAAAAAAAAAAAAAATGGGCTAGAGAATGACTCAGCCATTAAGAGCACACACTGCTCTTGCATCTTGCGGAGGACCAGAGTTTGATTCCCAGCCTGTATCTGCACCAGGGAGTTCACAGATGCCGAACTCCACCTCCAGGGGATCTGATTCCCTCTGGCCTCTGAAGGTACCTGCACTCACATACACAGACACCCATAAAATTAAAATAATTTTAATTTTTCTCTCTCTTTTTAACTGTATAGCAAGCACAGGAGTGTTATGGTGCACATGTAGGGGTCGGATAACAAAACAGAAATCAGTTCTCTCCTTCCACAGTCGGGATCCCAGGAATCGAACTCCAGTCATAAGGCTTGGCAGCAAGCTCCCTTACCTACTGAGCCATCTTACTGGCCCCAGAGTTCTACTTAGAATTTCGTGGCTTTAGTTTAAATAGTGTCACCTGACTAAGGATGTAGATCAGAGGTAAAGTGTTTGACTGGTATATGTGAGGTCCTTAATTCATTCCCTGAACTGCAAAAATAAATAGATAAAATAAAAACATTAGCTATTACTATTTTGCAATAGACACAGAAAGGCTTGAGAATAGTTCTCAGGTCAGCTTAGGAATCCTGCCCTCCCTGTTCTCTTGAGATCTTGGTCACAGCAGTTCCTTGTACCATTCTCTCTCATCACTCCGTGCTATGTACCCAGTGAATGTGTCGCTGCCTTCTGCTGGGGTTTGGGGGAGGGGGGCACAATGGACTCGGGACACGGACATTTTCGGGGCAGGTTGGGTGGGAGTGGCTGCAGCCGGATAATTAAGCCTTTGCCCTTCTTTGATCCCTGAGATCTTCCATTTGAAATTCACTGGATGGAGTGGAAAGATCCAGGCAGCACGTGCCTTGTCTGAGCATCACGGAGGGTTAAACCATCTTTAATTCAAGTCTCAGGTAATCAGGGAAGGCTCCCTGGCAGCACTGTCTATATGGTGCTTTTGAAGCAAGATTGTGGGAATTCAGAATTAGTTCGGGCGAGCGTGTTCTCTCTCTCTCTCTCTCTCTCTCTCTCTCTCTCTCTCTCTCTCTCTCTCTCTCTCTCTCCCCCTGACTATCCATCCCCTTGATATCGTTAGAATAAAAGCAGCAGAGACATTGCCAATGACCCAGGTGTTGTTGGAGAAAACTTGGAGTAGGCCACAGGGGCCCTTGCCTCAAGTCCCGTAATAACAGGCTCAACCTGCCCAATTGGATTTAAATCCAGACCTTGACTGCTCGTTTTAGCAAGGCCCCTTCCCTACCTAATCTCACCTTGTCCTCAGAGTGTTGAAAATGATGGCAACGCAGCCACCGTGGAAAGTGACTGTGTGAGCATTTTTCACATGAGAGAGATTCTTAATAAAAAATAAATTTGATTTAAAATGCAGAAGTCTCTCCCTTTGCCATCCTGTGCCTGGTTACTGAAGGTGTCAAACAGTTCCCAAATTCAGTGGCCTGCTGTGGAAAAGAGAACAGGGGCCACCAAGCACCCACTTCTCCTGGGCACCCAGAGTTTGAGGTGGTAGATTATAGGGTACAGACTCATGGTGGAACCTAGCACAGGACTGAGACAGAGAGAGCTTCACAGCTCTGCGCTCACAGGCTGGTGTCGGGAAAAGAGTTGTAAGTAGCAGGGCAGTTGTGTTCATTACATGTTAAGAGTGTTGCAGCCGGGAGGTGGTGGCTCACACCTTCAATCCCAGCACTCCGGAGGGAGACAGAGAGGTAGGCGGATCTCTGTGAGTTTGAGGCCAGTCTGGTCTACAAACCAAGTTCCAGGACAGCCAGCACTGTCACATGGAGAAACCCTGTCTTGAAAAAAACAAAACAAACAAATAAATACATAAATAAATAAAAGACCAACTTCAATTTTGTTAGCATTTGTGGACTGGCTATGGACCATGTACCTTCTTTTTAACCACTAGCTAAACTCAGCATCTCTGTCTGTTATGAATGCAAGCACCCCCTCCCACAGAAGTTCTCCCTTTCCATGTGATGTCATCAGCCATAGAAGTCGCAGGCTTTACATGACGTCATAGATAGTCCATAGCTCAGTACAGGCTATGGATGTTCTGTGGTACGTCAGAAAAATCAGGCTGATTACGATACTATTTCTGGGATGTGTGCACGTTCGTCGTCAATTCAACCGGGTCTAGAATGACCTAGAAAAGGGGCCTCTGAGCACGCCTCTGAGGGATCTTCTTCATTAGGTTCATTGACATGGGACGGCCCATCCTAACTGTGGGCAGCACCAGTCCCTGGGCAGGGTATCCTGGACTGTGTAAAATGGAGAAAGAGCTGAGTGCTGTGTTCGTCGCTGTTTCCCTGGTTACGGGTGTCACATGACCAGCTGCATTAGGCTCCTGCTGCCCTGCCTGCCCCACCATGACTGTATCTTGAACTGCTACCCAGAATAGACCCGTTCTCCCTTCAGTTGCTCTGGTCAGGAAAAAAAAAAAAAAACTGCTTTGCATTCGATCACAGCGGCAAGAAAGGAACCGAGGCGGTTGCTAACCTGTTTACTGGGAGCTGTAGAGGCTGCCAGCATTCGCACACTTGCTTTTATTCTGGTTTTCGTGTTTGGAGAATCCAGTTTTGTTTACAATCCTGTGACTGTAAAGGAGATCCCAGGTTCTCCCAGACACACAAAAGACAGAGTGCCTGCCACCCAGTCTCTTTAAGTGAGCTTACAGTACCTACGCTGGGAATAGTCAAATCTTTGCCTCAAATAAACTACCAGATCTCAAGGGCCGAGGCTTATAGTTCATTTCTTCCAGTCACTTAAGAGCACTCAGTCAACCACTGTTGAATGACTAGCTGACAGAAATCCTTCAAGAGCCCATGATCTACCTACAACCAGTATTACCCTCAATAACTAGGAGAAAAACAATAAGCAAGAGGGGTCATGAAGTCCAGACCCTCCGGGTTGTTGACTATCCTGCTTCTTTGAGATGTAATACAGCTTCCAGGGTGGGAGGGAAGGTCCATTGGAGTTTTCCATCCAGACTCACAGGTTAGGGCCCAGTGCCCAAAGGCTGTGGGAACTGAGCAGATTCCAAGCTAGGAAAACATTCGTGGACAAGATGGCATTGTTTTTGTACACTCAGGATGCCTTATGAAATGATACCAAACAGCCCTGGGACCTCGGGTGTTTGTGAGGAACCACACACTCTATCTAAACTAGGGAGCGAGAGAGATTCTGACTGGGGACTGGGAATGTAGCTCAGTGGGCAGAACCCTTGCCTAACATGAGGCCAACAGTGGGTGACTGTATAACCCAGGCCTAAGAGGGCACGCCTGGAATCCAGCACTCAACAGATAAAAGTGGAGGACCAGGAGGCAGATGGGGGTACTGTTCTCCTTATTACCTTTGTTGTGTAAAAGACACCCGGGTCACCAGCTCTAGGGGAATCCCAGGCAGGATAGCCCTTCTGTCCTCCAGAAGGTCTGGAACTCCCAAGATCACTCTGAGCTCACACAGCTGGTACAACAGCTGCAGGGCCAGCCAGAGCACAGTCTCTCACAGGATGCTCAGAACTCAGGGAGAAGGCCTCCATAGCATGGGGACTGGAGAGTGAGCTACACAAGGCTATCAAGTGGAAACAGCAGCTTTTCTGGCTCAGCCCTTGTCCACTTTACCAACTAAGGCAGACATAGCCTACCCAGAATCAAGAGAAAGGGTCCTGATCGTACCCTTTCATATCAAGAGTACCCCCAGGAATTTTGGAGACACCTTCTCCAACCCCCACTGCCATCAAATAAGCATATTTACTCCCAAGTTTGATGCTTTTATCCAGAGCCACCCGTACGCTAAGCAAGGGCTGGTCTCTAACCTGCTGCAGCATGAGCCCCCCTACCCCATGACAAGCATCTCTCCTGCAGAAAGAAGAGCACCACAGAGTAGCCTCCACTGCAGCACTTTACAGATGAGAACTCTCTTGTTGCTCTCAGCCCCACCCTCCTTCCTTTTCAAGCCTTCCTTTCCATCCTTCAAGAAGAGCTCCTCACCTCCAAGTTACCCTCCAGCAAAAACCTGCTGCTCACACGAAGTGAGCTCTGCATGCTGGTTCCTCTATTAAGACATATCATTTCGCAAACCCTGCGCTCCCTTCAAAACACCCTCAGCTGTCACTTACATAAGAGAACTTGGCAAAACAGACGGAGCAGCCCAGCAGTGTCTTTGCCTGGGGCAGTGTATGCTAATATCTTGGCACAGGCACCTTGAACCACTTTGTTTCCCAGCAAAGTTCCATCAGCTGGAAAGTTGAGATCAAGAAATGTGAAGAGGCAAAGCTGTTCCTTTTCTTCCTACAGAAGATAAAACCTCCTTCTTGCTAATTGAATGGTGGTGGAAAATCTGTAGAGCAAATCTTCCAAATCAGCAGGGAGGGGAGCTGGATGCTGCCTAGGCAAAGGCTCTTGTTCCAATTTTCTTCCTCTTGCCATGATAAAACACTCTGACCCAGAGCAACTGGCAGGAGGAAAGAGTTTATTTCCTCCTATACTTCCAGGTCACAGTCCATCACAGAGGGAAATCAAGGCAGGAATTCAAAACAGGAGCTTGAAGCAGAAACCATGGAGGAATGCAGTTTGCTGACTTGATCTCTCTGGCTCACTCACTGCCTCGTGTTCAGCTAGCTTTCTTATGTAGCCCACGTCCACCTCCCTAAGGACAGAACTACCCACAGTGGGCACCCACACCACACACACATCCATCAACACTCAAAACAACCCTTCACTGCCCCCTGATCTGGACAGTCCCTCAACTGAAGTAGTCTTTGTCAAGTTGATAGCGAAAGCCAACTAGAATAGTACACACAGAAAGAAAAGATGTGATACTGAGGACACGGGAGAGAAAGGCAATCAGGGAAAGGAGATGGCCCACACAGAGTGAGAAGCCAGGAATGTGCCTGATGTCCCCAAGACTTCTGGAAATGGCTGGTCCGCCCAGAGTAGAGGATCTGTGCTTGAGAATTATGGGGAGCAGTTAACTATTTCATCTGCCAGGACAAGTATACACACACACACACATACACACACACATATACATACACATGTATACACATGCACACACACATATACACACATATATACACAGATGCATACACACATACACACATGCATACATACATGCACACACACACACACACACACACACAACTTTTTTAGGAAAAACACCTCTACTCTCTATTGCCATGAGAAAGCCCTAGCAACTAGTCCCTTCCATATGAGTAATTGGGCCAGGCGTAGGCAAACAATCAAGCCAAACCAATCACAGCCTGCTTGGCTTCAGGAATGTTTCCAGCTGGAGTTGGCAGGGAGAACTCTTCTCTCCAGAGGAGACTCAGCGGGGCCTAAGAGTCTCCATTCTCTGAGCCAAGTAACTCTAAACTCCAACCTCGTCACTGGCTTTATGAGTTTCTCCAGGTTCCTTGGCAAGGCTCCATCCACTTCCTCATGGGTAAGAGGAGTATGACCAGGAGTAGGGTGGAAATAGGGGAGGGTGGAAGGGCATCAATGACAACCCTTCCCACACCACCATGGGTGACAGGTAAGGAACAGAAGATGCCAGAGAAAAACCTGAGGTTTCCAGCAGGGAAAGGCAGGCCCTGTGCAAATGCCCCTAAATGTTCATAGCTCTAAGGGGATGGAGTCAGTAAGCATCTAATCTTCTTCCCAGCTCTCTGATCCACATCCTTACTTGAAAGTGATCTCATCCTGAATAAACTGTGTTTCTACTACAATCCATGTGTCTCTGGTCCAATTCATTTTTCCAAGACACAAGAACCTGGAAATCCCAGCAGACGCCACTAGACTCCAATATCTGCCTGTATAAACATTTTATACCTTCATGCCAAGGTTATGTGGGATAAGTCTGTTATATGCCTAGAATAGTATGGGATCTTCCTAAGGACTCAGTAAGGGATTCTTACATTCAAGATTGCATCCCAGACCTGCTGGCGTTGTAAAAGCTGTGTTAGAGACCAGCCAACTAGAGGGAGCCTGTCCTTGAAGTAGTTTGTCCTCAGATGGAATCACCCTCATAGCAGGTCAGTCCTCAAGAAAGTCAGTCCTCAAATTAAGTCTGTCTCCAAAGAAAATGGCCAAGGAAGTAAACTGAGCAAAAACCAAGCCTTCCTATAAGTTGACCACAGGCATCAATAAATTCTCCATTTTTGTCTCATTTTCAATATGCTTTTATTCCTTAAATTCCCCTTTTGTAAATGTAAGGAGGTTCAAGTTCCATTTCTGCAAATGATATCTAAAAAGCTTTTGAAAAGCACTTTTTTGCTTGTTTGTTTGTTGGTTCAGACAGGGTTCCTCTGTGTAGCCCTGGCTGTCCTGGACTTGTTGAATAGACCAGGCTAGCCTCGAACTCAGAGATCTGCCTGCCTCTCCCTCCTGAGTGCTGAGATTAAAGACGAGTGCCACCACACCCAGTGAATAGCACTATTTTTTTTAAAAGCACAGTTTTTTTCAGAAATACACCCATGATGTGTACCTCCAATCTATACATGGAGACAATGGCAAGCTTTTCTGTGCATTCCTTTCTTGCTTCCTTTCTCCTCAAATTACTTGCTAAGCTCCAATAATTTAAGTCAAGCTAGAAAAGATTCCAAAAAGAGGGAGTGGGAAGGTCCGAATGGACACGATGAGTCACGTATGGATACGATGAGTCACGTATGGAGAAAGTAACGTAGACCTGCAATGTCATGGGCCCCAAATTCTAAGAACCTCCTGGTTGCAAGTTGGAACTTGCAGCTCCTGTTCCCCGGGGACAGTGAGAGGTCAGACTCTAGATCTCAAGGCATAAACAAAGTCAGAGGCAGGAGAACCCCTACTGAAAAGCCGAGAAAAATTGCATGGCTGTGGAGAATGAAACCATTAACATGAACAAGAAGAACACTTTACACCAGGTGGTGATGGTGGCAGCACCTTTAGTCCTAGCACTCGGGAGTCAAGAGACAGGAGGATGGATCTCTGAGTTCGAGGACAATCAGGTCTACAGAGTGAGTTCCAAGACAGCCAAGGCTACACAGAGAAACCCTATGTTTAAAAAAAAAAAAAAAAAAAACAGGAAAAAGAAGAAATCTATCCAATTATATGCAAAAAAGCTTTGACCTGATACTTGGCAAGCCAAAGAGAGTCAAGCTAAAATCAATAGAATTCCCTGGTGTGGTGGCCCACAACTTTAATTCCAGCACTTGGGAGGCAGTCAGGCGAATTCCAAGGCCAGCCTGGTCTACATAGGGAGTTCCAGGGCAGCCAGACTACACAGAGAGGTGCTGTTTCAAAAAATTAAAATTAAAAAAGTGGAATTCAATAGGGTGCTAGCTATAAAAATGGATGTATGAAAATCAATAGCTAATTCTGCACACACAACTGATTTGAAAATATAATGGAAGAAAAAAAATCTCATTTAAATAGCCAAATATATTTCCTCCAAAAAAATAAGAATAAGCCTAATAAAAATATGCAGGATCTATATGATGTTTTAAAATCTTTAAATTCTAATGAGACTCTTCATAAAATTTTCAAAACCAAAAGATGACAAGGCAGTGTGGGAGAAACTTCTTATGGTGCCCAAGAATAGAGATGACAGAAGGAAGAAGAAAGAGAATGTGGGAAGGCACAGTCTGGCTATCCTCTGGACCCACTAAGCATGGCTGCGGGCGACTTCCCTGGACCTTGGGTCCCGGCACAGTCAGGGAGGAGCCAGCCAGCCTGCCCTCTGAAACCAAAACAGACCTGACCAAGACTTCTCACCCCATGTGCGTCTAGTTCCCTGCTTTTTCTCCAACTCTACACATCACTGATAAATTCAACCCACAGGTCCCACTAAGGGTATGTGGGTTACAGCTGCTGAACGCACTGTTCAGGAGTTTGGAGGAAACCCAAGCTAGCTGAAACACCAATCGTTCACTTGGGCCTGAGAACTGGACTTCCGTCATCAAAAGGTTGGATCTTCACACTCTGCGCATAGTAAACACTGTCACTTTCTGAACACATGCCTTGGGAGCTGTGACATTCGAGCACATGTGCCCAGAGAACTGACTGCCTTGTTTCTCCTTCAGTCCATCACCTTTCCCCATGCCTTAGGCCACCCTGATTCGTGATCCCACAAATATCCTTAAACTATGTTCAGGGAGGCAGATTGAAGCTTGCTTTCCTATCTCCATATGGGAATAAACTCTCTTTTGCAAAACTCCCCTCTTCAGTGAGCAGCAAACTGTGCAGAGAGTGTGACTTAGTAACACTACCACCGGCCTCTAAGCCTCTTTTCCTCCCCCAGGAGGTAGTGCCACCATCTGGGTCCCCAAGATATAAGGGCATCCCTACGAACATAGCAAGCCAGCAAAGATGGAGTCTGCACAACAGGGCACTGCTGTTAGAAGTACCTCCCCTTTCCACCAAATGAAAATCAGACCCAACTCAGGTCCCAGTTCACAAACTTAATTTACTCTGGTGAATCCACATCTTGCTCCCAGCTTCTCCATGGAAGAAGAAACCCAAGGCAAATACCCATGTGTCTAGTTTCCTGAAGCTCAATTTGGATAAACCAAGAACCCCAAGTCAAATAATGATGGTGATAGCAATATCATCAAACCAATTTAAAAAATACTTCATGAATATCAAGCTATTCTAAATGAGAGCAAGGCAAGGCTTCAGGCTCATTTTTCCTCCACAACACTCAGTGGGCAACTTAATAAATTCATAACTGCTTGTTGGGTATTAAGGAGTAATTTCTTATCCTGATCCAGTTGCCAGGAAACCCCTGCTGCGCCCATTCACCTCTTTGAGTTGAAGACTGGTGTGCTCTTTTAAGACGCAGGTATCATCTAGGAAGATGGAGGCATAAATCATTGTCTTTCGTTAATCTCACAGGCGAAAGCAGTTCATTAATCATTCATTTTTTTTCCTTCTGCACTGACTTGGGACGACGCATCTAGACTAGACAGAGTCAGAGAGGGCAGAGGACTAGGGGACACCTGTTCTGGTCTCTGTGATTTTTAACTGGAAAAATGTGACAAGAGAGATTTGATTATCCCTAAAATTCTGAGATCCACTGACCTCTGCTGTGGTCTGAATCTTGTCACACACACACACTCATATGTTCAAACGTGACCACTGTGTAATTAAGAGTTGGAGGGTTCTTTAGAGGTGGTTAAGTAATGTAGGCAGGGTCCTCATGAATGAGATTAGTGGCTGTTTAAAAAGGGTAAGTGAATGAACCTATAGGACATCAAATTAAGAAGAGTACAACATATAACAACAGACAACAGATACCAAAATAAGTGAGAAAGAAGGATAAGTTCTAGTGTTCCATAGCAGAGAGTAAATGTAGGTTATAAGTGAATATAATTTATAATTTGCTGCATACTTTAAAATAGCCAGAAGTTCAGCTTTTAATGTTCTCAACACAAATAAATGTTGAATCTCTACAGCTGTGGAAATACTGAAGACCCTGACTAGGTCTCTACATACACATATATATGTATACAAATTTAACACTGTTCTTGTCAGTTTTTTCGTCAACTTCACACAAGCTAGGGCCATCTAAGAGGAAACCTCAATTGAGAAAATGTCTGTATCAGATTGACTTGCAGGTCACCCAGTGGGACATTTTCTTGATGGATGACTGATATGGAAGGGCTCAGCCCACTGTGGGCGGTACCATCCCTAGGCAGGTGGTCCTGGATTGCATAAGAAAATAGCTGAGCAACCCATGGAGAGCAAGCCAGTAAGCCGCATTCCTTCACTCAGTTCCTGCTCCTAATTCTTGCCTGACTTCCCTCCATGATGGACTGTATAATCCGTGAGGTGCAATAAACCCTTTCCTCTACAAATTGGTTTTGCTCAATGTTTTATCACAGCAATAGAAACCAAACTAAAAAACACTATAATTTATAAGTCTGCTCAATTTGAAAAAAAGGGGGGGAGAGGGAAGAGGTTACTAGTCAGTCACTTTTCCTCCTGATCTCAGACTTCCCAACCTTCAAAACTGTAAGAAATAATATATGTTCTTTATTAATTACCCAGGCTAAGGCACTTTGTGACAGCAGGCTGAATGGGCTAACACACCAACACACACAAACTTGCAGCAGAGAGCAAGCTGACCTTGTACATGTGTCTTGGGATGCCTGGCCCAATAAAATTCAGCACCTTTCCCATCTCTGTTGGGCATTTTCATCTCTACCTCTTTGTTCTGTCAGGCAGCTATTGAGAGCTTTTCACTCATTTACCAGGTAGATCTTTTTGAAGCTCTCATTTTAAATAATTTGATATTCAGGCAGTATATGTGTTGTTGGAAGTCATGAAATTATTCATCAGAAAGCCCTCTTCCTTTCTCTCTGATGGCAAGTGAAGTGTGCAGCATTTCCCCCCGAGCAAAGCCTGCTGCCTGGAAACCCCATTTTGCAACGATGCTTTGCCACCATCACTAAATTGAGCTATTCCGACAGCCTTTGATGCACTGTGGGTTCCTCCCCCCCCCCACCCAAGCATACACATGAAGGCTGAACAGCAACATAATTTAATTCTTCAAGATTTACTTTTTAATCACCAGGGTGGTTCATGTGGGGTCCAGAAAGTTGACCCCATTTTCTCAAGTAGAAATTGACTTGGGTCAAATCGTTCTTGGAATTTGAATTAGGTATTTTTCTCCTTATCGGCTTTAACTTCAAGCTTCATTTTCCAGCAGCTGGGAACATCTGGCTGCCTCTGAATCCCAGACAATTTGAGGGAAGCAAATGTGGACAAAAGAGCTATTCATAATATGCAAGATCCTATTGGCAGAATTCTTCATTATGCTCTGAATTGGTGTCGAGGTACAATTGTGTTAGGTGTCTGAATTCTCTTTACAAAAGGAAAATGAGACAATTACCAAGGACTCGGAATGTAATCAAAATAGCACAGCCATTTTACTGTTGAATAAGAAATCTTCCTGTAAACACTACAGCATGTTATTTCAGTAGGCGGAAATATTTAGCATGAAGGGATTATATTAAAAGCAGTCACGGAAAGTTAAGAGACTTCCTTGATCCAAATATGTGCCCACAACATTATTGCCTGATTATTTATTCAATGAGCAAGGAACAAATGAATCTATTGTCAATAAAGCACCCCACTCATGCCACCAAAGTATTTCTCCAGATGGGAATTGATCCTCTATTAGAGAAAGAGTCTCGGAACTGCAAAGTGCCCACCTAGCAGGAATGACATGGGTGCAGATCGAGGATCTAGAAGAATGAAGAAGAAAGAAGTCAGGGATGATTAAGCTGTTCCTAATGTTTCTCGGACAGGAGCAGTCCAGAGCGGACACAACTGTGTTAGGAGGGTCCCACCAGGACCCCCAGAGGGATGTTCTACAAGGCCAAGGTATAGAGTTATGCAAACAGTCTCACCTTTGAGGAATCCTCAAAAGGTCTTTATTCAACCACCAATATGATGCGTTGATTTATGGCTTATGTTTCCTCTAATCTTCTTTACATGACCCCAAATATGCCTCTCTGTAATAACTCACACTAGCTTCCAGAATTTTACATTTCCATCTTTCTCAATCTACTTGTCTATGATATCTAAAAACAGGGGCTCCCCCAGGGATCCCTGCCCTTGTTCACTTTGCTGTCCCCTCCACCCATGGATGGACACAGCTAGCAATCATTGGCTCTGGGCAGTTCTGCTCTACTTATTTAGGACAATGAGGATCTGGTGCCTGGAAAGAGAAGTCATGGAGCAGTTCGTCATTGCTGGCAATGATTAGGCACCCATAGTCCATCTTCCTGAAATTCATGTGACTCCCCAGGAGTCCTGGACTCATGAACACAATCTAGCTGTTTCTATACTTCGGTGGCATGAGTGGGGTGCTTTATTGGCAATAGATTCATTTGTTCCTTGCTCATTGAATAAATAATCAGGCAATAATGTTGTAGGCACATATTTGGATCAAGTTTTCATGATCTTGGGGGCCGAGAGAATGTGGCAGGAGATGGGACAGTTGTCAGGCTGATCTAGTGGTTTTACTGTGTGGCCACAAATGGAAAGACAAAAAATGGGACTAAGTGGAAGGCAGAGACCACTTCCTGGAGGAACGTCATTACCTGCACATAAAATCTTTAACCTAGGAAAGTTTGTGTTAGAGTTCCTCAGGCAGGATGGCCCATCTACCACTTCCTATGCTTCCATTATGTGTCCCACTTTCAAAATCACTGCCTTCTTCATTTCCCATTTGTCACCATTATTTTCTTAATATCCTAACTTAGATCATATCACACTTTATTTAACATTGCTTTCAAAGAAAAAGACTGCCTATCACTATTATAAAATGAAATACACTTCCTCTGGCCTATGAATGTGAGATTCAATATCACCACAAAAAATAAATATAATACCGGGCATGGTGGTGCATGCTTTTAATCCCAGTACTCAGGAGGCAGATGAGATAGATGTGCGGTGGTTCGAGACCATAAGAGTGTACATAGCAAGTTCCAGGACAGCCAGGGCTACATAGTAGAGAAACTCTGTCTCAAAAATAAATAGAACAGAAAAGAGGTCCACCTGGCCTCGGAACCCTCCAGGCTGAGGTAGATGGACAGCTTGAGCCAAAGAGTTCAAGGCCACCCTGGAAAATGTAATGAGAACCCATATCTAAATAAGTAAATAAACAGAGACAAGACTAGGACCCACTCTACCACGGCCTTGAAAAAACAGACCCTGCTGCCAAGGTCAATCTGCCTTATTACCCTCAAGTATTTCCATTGCAACTCACCTGCCACGTCCATTTCTAGGTGGATTCTGCTTGTCGCTAGGCTTCTTGATCAAATCTCACAATCCTTGAAGGATTGGGACACATCACAAGGGGGTTGAATTGAATTTTCAGTTTCACCACCTTCAGGCTTCAAACCTTACCTTACTGCATAATTCCTAAAAGAGAAAAGAAAGATATCCTATCCAGGCTCTTGCAACCCCTCAGGAAAAGTTGGAGGGCAGGGAGTATGAGAGGGGGAAAGAGAGAGAGAGAGAGAGAGAGAGAGAGAGAGAGAGAGAGAGAGGCCGATGACCCAGCCTGGAGATATGATTGAAGAGGCAATAGCAATTCCAAGCATTTTAAAATTATCGACTGAAGAGTGACATCAGTAATTGCTCAAGCCAGGGCTGGTGACTCAATAAACTCGTGTTTGGGTTAGTTGATAGTTCAATTCCAAGAGATTATAATTGTAAATCTCAAGACTGCTGGCTTAGCTCTAATTTGCAATTCGGGACTGTCTGTGGAGTTGCCATTCACAGTCAATTTTCTCTGAGAGGGAGAAGTAAATGAACGGGGTGAGGGGGGGAACACTTGAATATCAAACGAGTGCTCGCAGTGGCCTTTGTCTGCTATTGGAGAATCACAGCGCAGTTGTGGTGCATGGCAGGACCGTATGGTGAGGTCGAGAGCACCCAGTGCACATAATGAGATCACAACGCACCCCCTTCCGTGTGGCGCATTCATCCTTCGGTCCGTCCAGTGAAGATGGATTTCCGTGTGTACACTTGATTTACCCTTTCCATCTGAGACTCCAACTTCTCACAGGCTTGTCCTCAGGTCCTGCCACCACTACCCAATTTGTTTCTGCCTCTCTTGGTGGAAGTCATCCCATCAAACCTCTCCAGAAAGGTTCATCGAGTTTCTCTATAAAGACAAACCAGGGCAGAGTGTGGTGGTGCAGGCCTTTAATCCTAGCACTTGGGAGGCAGAGACAGGTGGATCTCTGTGAGTTCGAGGTCAGCCTGGTCTACAAAGTGAGTCCAGGACAGCCAGGACTATTACATAGAGAAACCCTGTCTCAAAAAAAAAAAGGCCTGGCCAGGACTGAGGCTAAAGCCAAGCCACTCTGTGATTACACTGTGTTAACAAAATGCATACAGAAACAGGTTGAACTAAACACAGACAACAAGTGGGACAGGGCTAAGTCTGTGCACTGCAACCCATGGCAGCTTATCCTCAAAGCCCCGCCAGGAAAGTACCAGCATGTTTGTTTGTTTGTTTTTCTTTTTTCAAGGTTTCCTATAACCCAAACTGGTCTCATGCTCCCTGGGTAGCTGAGTATGACCTTAGACTTCTGTTTCCACTTGCCCAGGACTGGGAGTACAATACTATTACAGCAGCACCCATCGTTGCAGCCATTTGCCTTCCTCTGTCCAGCTCTACCTTGGAAATTGTGCCTTAGTAAAGTTATTCTTTGTTTTTCCCCTTTGCCCAGCATTAAGCAGTATTTTTAAAACTCCCTTGAAATGACAGAGACACTGTCAAAAGCCAGATATTGCAGGGAAAAACAAGAATATACCAATGACGAGACTCCCTAATAGCTTATCAGTTTTTCAAAATTACTAATGATCTTCAGATAGCACTAAAATGTGAGCCATGGGTTTGCTAATCTTTTTCTTTCATTAAAAAGTGTAACGATCCACTTCGGGGGTGGGGGAAAATGGTACATTTTTCTAAAGATTCTCAGGGGCCGGCGCTGGGGATTAGATCAACACATATGTCTGACAAGAGAGAAAGGAAAATATCTCATGTGGTGGGGATATTTATGGGCCTCGGTGGATGCCCAACTCAGCAAGTAGCCTTTCTGCATACTCACTCTGAGGACTTCTTCTGCCCCCTTCCCAAAGAAAACCCCTTCCATGTACCCACATTCCTTGACATGGTCCATTTTCCAATTAGCTTTTCCAAATAAATGTTTTCTTCTTGACATGAACTCTTCCCTCTCAAGTGTTGGTTTCTGAGCTGCAAGCAGAACTGAATGAACCATGGTTGGTAAGTCCACTTTGCCTTTAATAAATCATTCTTTTCCCATATGATGCTGAATGGTACCCCCTTCCTTTACAAACTTGGGTGATAGTTGGGCCACCCCAAGTTCTCAGGAGGAAGAAGTGATTCCAGGAAACTATCCCTCCGCTTGGCTGTTGTCCTAAGAGGGACTCAATGCTATCAGAAGACAGATTCTCAGCTGGTCAACTTTCCCCTCTGGAATGGTCAGAAAAGCCAGATTCAAGGTGAGAGACAGGTTTGTAGGGAACTAATGGAGCTCTCTCTGAAGACCCAACGATAGGGAGGGTATGATTTGTCAGAAGCCAAGACCCTCGCCTCTCACCCTCACCCCCTACCTCTCCCCACCTGCACAATGTTCCCTGCAGCTTCATACTGCCTGGCAACCACAAAGTTCCAGGTTGGCAGTTGCAGATTGATTCAAAGCAGTGTACCGTGTCTTCTGAAGAAAAATGGGTTGGCAGTTACAGATTGATTCAAAGCAATGTACCGTGTCTTCTGAGAAAAATGGGTAGATCATACAATGTCCAGGGCACAGGCCAAGAAGATTCTGTACTTTCCTACCACCTGGCCCCTCTCACCTCCTCCCCTTGTAAAACATATTATAAAAAAGCGCTTTGCGCTCAAATACATGGCTCTTGACAAGCAATTGCTTCCTTGAGTCCTTTCCCTCTCTCGCCCGTTCTTTTTTCAGGTTGCGGTCCTCCTCGCCCCCACGAATTACTAGGACCCGCGGGTCGGGTCAATGATTCACCTTGATGGTCGTTTCATGAAATTTGCAAAAGAAGATAATTTCCTGTGTGCCCCCCCCCCCCCCCGCGCCCCATCTACACTTGAAGAGTCCTCCTACAACAGATAATATGAACTTCAGGCCTCACCAAATCCAAACTAACCCCAGCCAGACCTGGGATAGCAACCCTATATCCTTCTCTTTCTGTTCACATGACATGAAGCTACCCTGCCACATTCCCTGGCTGACATACTAACTACAGAAACCAGAGGGTAAAGAAAGGAAGAGAAGGAACAAAAGGAAGACAGAGTCAGAATGAAGGGACTCTCCCTCCACAGCTCCCCAAAAGCTGTGGGAAGCAAGGACAAGAGAAATGTTTCCCAAAGTCCTAGAGACAAAGTGTAACAGAGCAGCATGATGCAGTGGAACTAGAGAGAATAATTCAATACCACTGTACCACTCACTGGCCAGGGCACCGCAGGCAAGCTGCTTGACCTCTCCTTGGTCCCCATATTGGTCAAATAATAAGAGTAACTACCTGGTTGGATTGTGAGGACTGAGTGAGAGCCTGCATATAAAATGCCTAGAACAAGTTGTGGCTTATAGAAAGGGGTAGATGATGAAGGTGAATTCCTGCTCAGATATCCTGTAAGCAATGTCAGGAGCACCGCATTTTGTTACTCCAGACAACTCACAAGGAGTAACACCACCTTCCGGAAAATCGTCTTAAGACCAGTCCTCCTTGCCGACCCAGGCAAGACTCACTCCTTCCAGAAGAATCCCCACTTCTTTCCCACACAAGCCACCCTGTACAATGAATGATTATTCTTTAATATTGAGTTAAGTGATTACTAAGTCAGCAGTAGTTTCTAAACCAGCTGTATTCTAAATAAACACACAGAAACTTGCTACATTTTAATAAACCTTAATCACTGGGGATGAGCAGATCTTAACCCTCTAAGCTACCTTTCTGCTTCCCCAGGTAAAACCCCATAATATTTGTATCTGTTCCATTTGGTCTGGTCCTCAGAACAGGCTGTTCTCGGCCACTTGAGCTTCTGATTCACACTAGCCCATGATCTCCGCTCCTTCTTCCTCCAGTTGGAGTGATCTGAAAGCTGCTTGTATTTTGTTGCTAATTACTGGCCCCAGGCTCTGGTTGCAATCACATTTACTGTCTTGGTTGTGTGATCCTTGCTCTACCTAGTTTGGAGTTGATTGGTTGAACAAATGCTGCAGCCTGGATTGGGTAGAAAAGAGGTGGGAGGGGAGGTTGGCAGACTTTTGGAGCAGACAGGATCACAGGAGAAAGAGCCAGGAGGAGGAAGAGAAGAACCATGCCATGGGTTAGACAGAAGAACATCATTCCACATGGCCTGGAACATCGACATAGAATGGAGAATATCAGCCCAAGGGGATGTATGGTAGGATTAGTGATAGCATTTAATAGCATAGGAAATTTGAAATAGCAAAAGCCTGGACTTTAAGATAAAAGACTTACTTCCAAAGTACATGTCCTTGGGAACTCACCAAGGACGATGACTCCTTTGATCATAGGATTGGGGATGGGACATGTCCTGAGGTGCCCACTCCACTCTCAGATGTGCCTGTCATTTTCACACCCCTCTGCAAAAAAAACTTTTGAAGAGACAGAGCCCGGAGGCATAACTTGAAAAGAATGCGAAAACTTATGCTGAAGATATTTAAGCCAAGATTCACGTAGACAGAGAACTTGGCTCCTCTTTCTCTTTCACCTCCTCTTCGCCTGACAGAGAAACTTGCATCAATCTCATCGGAAAGCTTCACCATCATATATTGACCCATTTCAGGTCTGGAGAGGAGACAGATTCTCACTGAGATTCTGGAGCACCTAGACGCAGAATTGTCTTTCCTCAGAGTCTAGGGGTTTCGGATCAGACTGAACACTGAAATAGGATCTTTGCAGGCCATATGCATCTGAATAGGTGAGCCGCCTAGGAGACTTTCCATATGTTAAATAATTGGTTTTAAAACCACAAAGTGAGCCGGGCAGTGGTGGCGCACGCCTTTAATCCCAGCACTTGGGAGGCAGAGGCAGGTGGATCTTTGTGAGTTCGAGGCCTGCCTGGTCTACAAAGTGAGTCCAGGACAGCCAGAGATATTCAGAGAAACCCTGTCTCGAAAAACCAAAAAAAAAAAAACCACAAAGTGGGGGGAGGGGGGTGGCACACTCCTTTAGTCCCAGCACTCAGGAGGCTGAGGCAGGTGGATCTCTGTGAGTTCAAGGCCAGCCTGGTCTACAAAGTGAGTCCAGGACAGTCAAGGATATACAGAGAAACCCTGTCTCGAAAAACCTAAAAAAAAAAAAAACACAAAGGTGATTCCTGATTGATAAACTGTCTTAGGTCTTAAGATCTGACGACCGAAATTCAGAGACTTTAAGACTGAAAGATTGTATGAAGACCAGCCATCCATAAGGACCCTCACCCAGAGGAAAATATCCTTTTGAGAAACCTTAGGTTAATGTTAAATGTTTGTATTAAGTTTTAGGTGTTAGGTTTTAGAGTTAGGGTTTGGGTTTAGGATTTAGGAACTTTATAGGCAATTGTTAGGTAATTGTTAAGTATTAATAAATATATGATAAATAAAAATTTACTGTTACAAGGATGTATGTATATATTGGGGTTTTATTTGAGGAATAGAATTAAAAACTAGATAGAAGCCGGGCGGTGGTGGCGCACGCCTTTAATCCCAGCACTTGGGAGGCAGAGGCAGGCGGATCTTTGCGAGTTCGAGGCCAGCCTGGTCTACAAAGCGAGTCCAGGACAGCCAGAGCTGTTAAACAGAGAAACCCTGTCTCGAAAAACCAAAAAAAAAAAAAAAACTAGATAGATGAGCTAAGATTGTACAATCTAGGCTAAGGTTTGTTAAAATACATCAGGTATCTGTGTGATTATTCATAAGTGGGCCAAGGGATAACTCTGTCACCCTAATAATCATAAGTGACAATTATAAATACTAATTTTTTCTACAACATCCTTGTAAGGAGCCTGTAAGCAGCCATAAAGAATGGCTGCAGGGAGTTTAGGAAAGTAATTTAAGTATTGGATTATAAGTAATAGCTTCTCGTTTAGCTGCAATAAGCTGACAGCCACAGCCCAAGCTGAGACCAGCTGTAGGAGAAAGATAAGTAGATAAGGAGTGCCACCATATGTGGATGACGTAGAAATTAGAATAATTAGCCCGCCTTATGCGGATATTATAATGAAGCCAGTAAAAAGTATAAAAAGCCAGAGCAGACAAGCAGTTGGGGTCACTCAGTCATGTACTGACATCCAGCCTATGCCTCTGCTTGCTTCTATCCTCAGGCCTTGTACTGAGACTCTTGCTCTATCCTCAGGCTTTGGACTGAGACCATAAGCTTTCACTCTTAGTGGTTCGAGGTTCGTGATTACCCCGAGAGGAGCTGGAGCGACGGACAGGTCGTATAGTGTGTGATGTGGGACTAACTATAGCATATGGTGGTTATACATGATAGTATTAGTTATTTTAGCATTAATGTGTGTTAAGTGTTTCTGTATAATTGAAGCAACCTATCCTGATCCTATAGAAGTTGAAATGTTCCATCTAGTATAAGTTGTTAATAATAAATATCATAAAGACCAGCCTGCCTAATTGTATTCCATTTGACCTTATTGGGTGGCGAGTGCCGTCACCTGGTCACACGACTCCCTTCCATAGAGAAGGAGGTGTCGGGATTTGGATGACCAAACTGCACTCTCGACAATCCTCCTCTCACTCTCCCTCCTCATGGTGCTTCTCTGACCCAAAGCCCAAGAACCTTGGTCCTGCCTACCTCTCTTCTGCCCAGCCAGGCTGTAGGCTACTTTATTTAGCTAATTAGGGATAAATTAGCAGGCAAGGTCACACAGCATCACTTGGTGTAAGTGAGAATGTGCTCACCTAGGGTGTAATCAGATCTTGAGGGAGGCAGTAATTAACATTTGAATACATAGTAGCTCCAGATAAACCCCAACACCACCCTTTCAGGCTAGTGGCTGCCTTCTCTCCCACTGATCCAGCCCAACTCCTCCAAGACCCAAATCCTAGCTTTCCCTCCAGAATGTCAGGTGTTCCTTCGTCACAGCATTTAAAAGCTAACTGATACACAGGGACTAGAGTTTTAATTCTCCTTGAGTTAAGTAGCCACAGGCAGGTGTAACCCAAGCAGTGCAGTCCCTAATGTGTGAAGACAAACGTGAAGGACTTCCCAGTACGGTGGAAGTGGGAAGAAAAGGCACACAGAGAAGAGGTCAAAAAGGTGACACAGGATGAGAAGGCCTTTTCTGGACATTCCCATTGTAAGGACTCTAGCTTTGCTCTGACTGAGATGGGTGCCACCAGAAGGTTCTACCTGATGTCATGATTTATGCTTTAAATGGCTCCCTTTAGCTGTTGCCGTGGTTTGAATGTGTTCCCCCAAAACTTCTATATTAGAAACTTATTCCTCTAATTCATTCATTGATGGCATTTGGCAGTATGGCCTTGGCGTAGTAATTAGGGTTGGATAAGATTATGGGGCTGAGGTCCCTCAATAACCTTGGTAGCTTTATAAGAACAGAGAGCTACACCTGCATGTGTGCCTGTCTCACCACACCATATTTTCCACGGTTCAGGGAGGCATCACAAAGTCCCTCACTGAGTCAAGTCATGGTGGCGCATGCCTTTAGTACCAGCGCTCTGGAGGCAAAGGCAGGTAGATCTCTGTAAGTTCAAGGCCAGCCTGGTCTACCAAATAGTACAGGACAACCAGGGCTATTACACAGAGAAGCCCCATCTCAAAAAACAAACAAAAAAAAAAATTTTTGCCGGGCGGTGGTGGTGCACGCCTTTAATCCCAGCACTTGGGAGGCAGAGGCAGGCGGATCTTTGTGAGTTCGAGGCCAGCCTGGTCTACAAAGTGAGTCCAGGACAGCCAAGGATACACAGAGAAACCCTGTCTCGAAAAACAAACAAAAAAAAAAAAACAAAGTCCCTCACTGGATGCCAAGCACAAGTCCACGCCTCGCTGTTAGACTTCCATGAGTCAAAGAAATGCTTTTCTTTATAAATTACCACATCTTGGGAATTTTGTTATAGCAGCAAGATACAGATTAGGACAGTTACTGTGTTAAAAATAAATTCTGGGGCCCGCAAGATGACTTAGTGGGTAGAAGTGTTTGCCACCAAGCCTGGTGACCTGAGTCAGATCCCCAGGATCCACACGCACTCTCCTCCCCATACACATGAAGTAAATTTTTAAAATTAAATATATTTTCGATTGTATATATATAATTATATATATATATATATATATATAAAGAATAAACTCTAGAATCTGAGGATAGCTGCAGAAAGACCAGTTTTAAGGCTGGAGGAGGTGACCAGCCAAAGATGATGGGGGACTCACACCATGGCAACAGCAGTTAAGGGGTTACTGAGCGTCAGAGTCTAGATACATTTTGAAGGTTGAGCCTATAGGATTCCCAGACAGCAACTGATTAAAACATATATTAAGCTCCTAATGTATGCCAGGCACTAGCTATGAACTACTTCTGAGTCTGATTGGCCAGCGAATTGTCACCCAGGTTTTGACTGGTTCATAAGACGGATTGTACCATGGGACATTTCTCGCCCTCAGTGCCCTACAGTCTCTTCTTCAAACATTGACTCTTCAGACGGGAGCCAATATAGCCTGCTGGACCAGTGAAATTTGCCGTTATTCTAATTATTATTCTACCAGCATCACTCCATGGTATCTACATTAAGAAAATTGATGACTCAAGTTCTCCATAAATCCTTCCTTCTCCAGTTTTATTTTCTCGTCCATCACCACGTCTTTATTCTTAATATTCAGGCTTTTTGCTTTCAAGGCCAGGTCAACTCTCGTGGGGACTTCCATCTTCCTCCTCTCTCGAATCTGCCCTGCCCTCCTGGGACAAGCACAGCCTGAGGATGGAAAACAGACTCATCTGTCTTCTGTAACCATATGGATAAGATGTAGTCATTACCGTTGTCGGCATTGTTGTGCTCTGGAAGCTAATTAAGACAATTAGCTATTAAGTACCAAAAAACAATTAAGCTAATTGAAATAAACCGTATGCAGTTTACACCCTTGTGTAGACAAAAAACAACAAAAAAAAAAAAAAAAAAAAAAACTCATGTGGCTGAATGGTGACAATGCAACCATTTCAGTGCCAAAATAAATCAGAGGGTATGGGAGCCCAAGACGGAGGCATATGAGCACCCAATCAGTTTATCCCCACAAAATGTTTCTCAGAAACATTTGGTTTGTTTTTTGGAATGTTCTCCTATACTGAAGGGGGGAAAAAAAAGCAGGGAATTTCTGTCCAAGTGTGTCTTTTAGGCTATAAAACTGTAGGCTCATGCTGTTAGTGTGTCTCTGACTCTGCCCAGTGGCTGAATGAAGCATCCCAAGATCTCAGACGAAATGGAGCTTGTCTTGGAGTTAGCTGGCCCTCTGGGAGAGAGACGCTGCCCTGTGGTGTTTGGATGTGACTGGGAGTTTTAGACCACGAATGTAATTTCCCCATAGAGGGAAACCAGGGGAGGAGAGAGAAGCTGTCAAGACCAGGGAGAGCTCTTTACAGAGAGTTTATCTGGAATTTTTTTCAGCTGTGTGTGCCAAAAGAAAAAGTTTAAAAAAAAAAAAAAACTCAACTATAGTTTGTGCAGGCCAAAAATAGAATATAGCTGGGAAGGAGAGGGGACAGAAACAAGAAAGAATGAGCTAGAATTTAGCTATAAGGAACCAGGAACTCAGGGCTTCCCAATGACTCAGCCCAATAATGCCTATCCCTCTATCCATATCTCACCTTCTAGTCAGCTGCCCTCTGGCTGATGGGGAGCTCTCCCTGTGGCAGGGACTATGAATGCTGCCAGTACCAATTTGGCAGCCCTGAGAATAAAGACTCCACATGTCCTTTCTTTATATGCATCCGCAGCCTTTGGTCTCTCAGTGCTATGAAGAAGACCAGAATTTGATGACAGGGAGAATACAAAGAGATTGACTAAGGGCAGCTGAGCATTCATAAGCCTCCATATTTTTGTAGCCTCACCATCTTCCCATTTCTTTGCCAAAAATTCAAAAGATGAGATTACAAACACCAAGGAGTCTATGCCCCAGATCCACCTCAACTCTACCTCAACCACCAGTGGCAGGAAATTCCCCTAAGTAAAATAAAATACAGAGGAAAAAAAGCCTGAGGGAGAGCCCAGATTCTGTCCCCTCTTCCAATTTTCTGAGACTTTTTCCCATTTTTTAGTAAACATTCATTATTTGGGCAGGAGTCAGGGCAGTCTGTACCTAAACCCACTTCTTATGCTTGTAGAGCCCTCCTAGCTTGTAGACAGTAGTATGCTAGGGACCGCTGAACAGCCTGTTATGGAGACAGAAGGGACACCATTTGCTTGCATTGATTGTCTGCTCATTTCCATTAAGGTGAAGTTTAGCTGCCAATGTGATGTCATTGGCTACAGAGTACAGAAGGGGTACTTACACCATTATCACAACAGACTCCGCCCATCATGGGATCCAACAGGGCAGAAGTAACTTCAAGACCATAAACAACAGCTAAAGTCAGAAGATAAATAAGCAGTGATGGGATTTGTGTGTTTAATAGCTCACTTTTAGGGCTGGTGAGTTGGCCCAGCAGGTAAACGTGCCTGCTGACCTGAGTTCAGTCTTCAGAATTCACATGGTGAGAAGAGAGACCAGACTCTGAACTCCACACATGTGCTGTGGCACACCCATGTACACACACTAAGTAAATAAATGCAAACAAATATTTCTTTAAGTTTAATAACTCTATTTTAATGCAACATTTTTACCTGAGAGCTTATATAATTCTCAAACTCAGAGATTCACCTATCTCTGTCTCCTAAGTGCTAGGATTAAAGGCATGCATGGCCACCACCACCCAGCTATATACTTACTTTTCTTAACTGAGTTTTTATTTTGCAAATAATCCATCAACCAGAACACTTGTGACTTTGACACAAACTATAGAACATTTTTATTTTAATAATGGTCTCCCATGTTGCTCTTTATAGGCCTCCATTTTGCCCTTACCAACACCCCCCAGCCCTCAGAAAATAATAAACTCTTCTCTACTTCTGCGATGTTGTCACATTGAGAGCATTCTGTAGGAACGGCAAGGTGGCTCAGTGGGTAGAGATGCCAGCCACCCGGCCTGACAACCTGAGTTTTAGCCCGAGTTCCCAAATGATAGAAGAGAGACAATTCCTCCACATTCTCCTCTAACTTCTACACACACACCATGGCAGACACAGTCTTGTCCACTTATGCACACAGACAAACAAGCATTCTACAGATAGAATCGCACACTGTGTACCTCTGAGGGATTGCCTTTTCCCACTCAGCATCATTCTCCACAGACACCACAGGTTGTTATGTCCTGTGTATCAGAAGCTCATTCTCTTCCATCACTCGCTCATACTGTACTCTAGCTTGTCCCTCACTAGAGGACAGAGAAGCTTCTTCTGTTGAGTTATTCCAAATGGAGTACCGATAGGCCACTGTTCATAAAGTTTTGTGTGAAGACCATCTCCATTTCTTTGGGATGTAAGACCGAGAGTTTGATTGCTAACTGATATGGTAGTTGCACATCCAGGTGTCCAAGAGAGTGACAACCCCCACCCCCAGAGTGGCTGTAAACTTCACCTCCTCTCCAGCAGTGTCTGAGCAACCCAGTTTCTCCACAACCTCGCTGGCACTTCTGATCCCCCAATCACCACCGTGAGTTGTGAGTTGTCTTTTCTTTGTTGTTTCCTGTTGCTGCTTTTGCTTGGGTTTCCTGGGGTTGCTCCATGCGGATAGGAGTGCGGGTACCTCCTTGCACTTCCCAAATTGCTAACCAAGGGGAATACATTTTCATGTGTCTGTCAGGCGTCTGTCCGTACATCATGTTCAATGCCAGCGTTGTTTCCCCGGTTTTCAAATGGATTCTTGAGGCTTTGATGTCGCTCTTAGGAATTCTTCAGTTAGTCTAAATCAATAATTCTCAATCTTCCCAATGCTACAACCCTTTAATGCAGTTCCTCATGCTTTGGTGACCCCTCCAACTATAAAATTGTGTAATTGCTACTTCCATAACTGTAATTTTGCTGCTGTTATGACAAGTACTGTAAATATCTGATATGCAGGATATCTGATATGCTACCCACAAAGGCATCGTGACCTACAGGTTGAGAACCACCGGTCTAGGTATTAACCTTTCATCTGATGTGTAGCTTGAAGTATTTCCCCTATCCTGCAATTTATTTTTTTTTCTTTTTTGTAACAGAATCTCCTGGTATAGCCCAGGCCTGCCTCTCATGCTTTTCCTACCTCAAACTTCCAAGTTCTGGGATGACAGGCACTTAGCAACATTCCTGGCCTGTAAGTCACCTTTTCATGATCTCTTTGTTTGTGTGTGTGTGTGTGTGTCAGCAGTGGGGAGGGAGGGGGAATAATTTGTATTTGAGACAGGGTCTCACTATGTAACCTGACTGGCCTGGAGCTCACTATGTAGACCAGGCTAGCTTCAAAGTCACAGAGATCTGGCTGCCCCTTTCTCCCAAGTGCTGGTTAAAAGTACTGGCTGACTGATCCTAAGGACAAGAGTTCAGATCTTAGCACCTGCATAACAAGTCCACTGTCCCTCAAAGGCCTGAAGCTCCAAGGGGTCTGAACTCTTCTGCTTTCTGTATGCACACAAGCATATGTATCCTTCTTCCCACACCCTACATGCACATATACTCACACAGGCACATGCACAAACATAAATAAGTAAAATCTCTGAAAAAAATTTTTTTCAGGTGTATTGTTGGGGAAGGTCTAATAGCATTGGCTCTGAAAGGCTGATTTCAATGCTGAGATCTGGTTACCGCCCCTTCTGAGGCATTCTCTTGATTGGTTAATAAAAGTAGTTGATGTCCAGTTAACTGGGCAGAAAGAGTATAGAAAGGTGGGATTTTCTGAGATTAAAACAGGAATCCTGGGGGCTGGAGAGGTGGCTCAGAGGTTAAGAGCACTGACTGCTCTTCCAGAGGTCCTGAGTTCAATTCCCAGCAACCACATGTTGGCTCACAACCATCTATACTGAAATCTGGTGCCCTCTTCTGGCCTGTACCTGCAGTCAGAACACTGTATACATAATAAATAAATAAATCTTAAAAAAAAAACAAAAAACAAAAAACAGGAATCCTGTGTTTTACACAGAGATTTAGCTCACTCTGCCAGGAGACACAGAAGCAGACAGATGTGTTTGAGAACTCTGGAAGGTAATAACAGTTACATGGCGGTTTGGGATTAGGTGGTCTGAGTAAACTTAGATTAGCTAATTGAGAGCCTGCTCAGCTAAGGGCTAAGCGTCTAAACATTAAAAGGTCTTGGTGTATTTAATTATTGGGGAAAAGACCATGGCAGTTTATAGGCCCTCAGTCCAATCAATCCAGGGCCATCGGCCTCCTTTCGAGCTCCGACGAATCTCCTGCCAAGCCACCGGCAATTCTACCAGCCTAATATAACAACTTATATCAGTTAACAGAGTTTAGGTTACAGATGGTGTAGGCCACCTTTGGCCCAGGGCTTTTCCCCAGGAAAAATCAGGCCACTGGTTAAGGCAGGCCAGGCCACTGGTTGATATCCTGCCAGGCCTCCAGCTGCTCCGCCGGCCTAATCTTATAGTTTATACTTATTAGAAAATACAATTGATAATTAAATTGCAGTTTCAGTAGATCTCTGTGAATTCAAGACCAGCCTGGCCTAAAGAGCAAGTCCAGGACATCCTGGGCTCCGTTGCACAGAGAAACCCTGTTTTGAAAAATCAAAAAAATAATTTTTTTTAAGTTTTACATTTAAGCTTGTGATCCATTTTGAGTTAGTTTTTTTTTTTTTTTTTTCCTAGAATGTGAGATTGACACCCGGATTTTTTTTTTTTTTTTTTGGTTTTTCGAGACAGGGTTTCTCTGTGTAGCTCTGGCTGTCCTGGACTCAGATTTTTTTTATTTATTTATTTAATTAGTTCGCCTATGAAATGTCTATCACTGCATCATTTATTGACGAAACTGTCTTTTCTCCCTGAAGTTATTTTTGTACCTTTTGCCAAAAGTCAGCTAGCCATGTATCTGTGGATCAATTTCTAGTCGTCTATTATGCTCCATTAATCCATGTGTCTGTCTTTCTCGATTACTGAAGCTATATAGTAAATCTTGAAGTCAAGTAGATAAATTCACCCCCACGTTATTTTCTCTTTTCATGTCCTAGCTACATGATTCCCATGCTTTACTAGATAAATTTAGAATAGTTTTATCTATATCTACCAAAAAAAATCTATCATTTGATAAAAATTGTGTTGAACCTATATATCTGTTTTAAAAATTGATGCCTTTATGATATGAACTTTCCACTCATAAATATGGTATGTTTCTTCATTCACATTCTCTTTAATTTCTTTCCTCGACTTGGCAGTTTTCACCATATAGATCATCTATGTTAGATTCACACCTAAATATTTGATATGTTTGAGTAGCTATAAATAATCTTACATTATTCTTTTATTTTCCTTCTTTCTTTCTTTCTTTCTTTTTTTTGGGGGGGGGGGGGTGGGGAAGACATTTTGTTCCTTGAAGTGACTCTGTAGCCAAGGCCAGACTTGAACCTCTGGCCGTCCTGCCTCTATCTCCCCAAATGCTGGGATTTCAGAATGAGTTATAATACCCTACTCCTCAGTGTTTCCCTGCCCCCTCCTAGTACCCTGCTTCTGTTTCCTTTTATGTGGTTTGCTAGACCATTTCTAGTTCTTTTTTTTTTTTTTTTTTTCTGGTTTTTTGAGACAAGGTTTCTCTGTGTAGTCCTGGCTGTCCTGGACTCACTTTGTAGACCAGGCTGGCCTTGAACTTGCAAAGATCCACCAGCCTCTGCCTCCCAAGTGCTGGAATTAAAGGCGTGCGCCACCACCGCCCAGCCCTTTTATAATTCTTAAGATATGACTTAGACGATTGACTTGAGATCATTTCCCTCTCTCCTTTTTTCCCCCTTAAACAAGGTCGAGCTCTGGAGCTCAGGAGCTGTGTTTTAAATGAGTCTCTGACTCCTTATCCTTCCTGCTCAACCTCCCAGGTTCTGGGATGGCAGCCATGTGCTATTATAACTACTTTTCGTGTTCTTTTCTGTTTGGGTTTGTTGGGTTTTTGTTGTTGCTGCTGCTGCTGTTTTGTTTTGTTTGTTTGTTTGTTTCAGTTCAAACAACCAAACTCAGGGCCTTAAGTATTGTGGGTGTCTTAGTTACTTTTTTTTTCATTTATTTTTTTAGGTCTTTCGAGACAGGGTTTCTCTCTGTGTAGCCGAGTGTGGTGGCACACGCCTTTAATCCCAGCACTCAGGAGGCAGAGGCAGGCGGATCTTTGCGAGTTCGAGGCCAGCCTGGTCTACAAAGTGAGTCCAGGACAGCCAGAGCTACACAGAGAAACCCTGTCTCAAAACAAAAACAAAAACAAAACAGAGTGCTGGGATTAAAGGTGAGTGCCACTACTGCCCAGCCTTAGTTACTTTCTGACTGCTGTGAAAAGACATTATGACCAAGGTCATTTATATAAAAACATTTATTGGGGCTCAGAATTTTAGAGGTTAGAGTCTATGATCATGCCAGCAGGCAGACATGGCAGTAGAACTGAGAACTTACACTGATCCACAAGCACTAGGCAGACAGGGAGAGAGCTAAATGGAGATGATGTGGGCTTTTGAAACCTCAAAGTCCCTCAAAGGGACTAAGCATTCAAATATATGAGCTTATGGAGGCCATTCTCATTCAAGACTAGGTAGGAGTTCTACCACTAGGAAATGCCCTGGTCCTTGGGTTTTTGAGATATGATCTATGTAGCTCAGGCCTTGAACCCATTATGTTGCAGAGGCAGGCCTCAAACTCTCAATCCTCCTGCTTCTGCCTCCAGAGTTCTTAGATTACAGAAATACGCCAACACCCAGCATGTTCCACTTTTCTCATGTATGTGTGTGTTTAGGGCTATGAATCTCCCTCTCAGAACTGCTATAGCTGCATTTCACAGATTTTGATATATGGCAATTTAAGTGTCATCTAGTTCAATATTTTATTTCCTTGAAGACTTCTTGACTCACTGGTTATTTTTCAAAACACATCTAGTTTCCATATGTTTGGAGACCTCCCTGCTATTTTTTTGCTATTGATTTTTCTGTTGGAGTCCACGGCGTTTGAGAAAAAAATTATATGTTGATTCTCTTAAACTGTTTTATAGCCCAGAATACTATCTCTTATTACATACACCATGAAGAATGCACAAAAATGGCAAGAGAGGCAGAACAGACACAGAACACAAAAGAAGTGTGTGTTATGATGTTTCCAGATTAGTTCCCTAAATGTCATTTCAGTCCTGATGGTTGGTGGTAATACAGGTGATAACTTTAACCACTTCCTCCTCTTCTTCATTTGTTTGTTTGTAGAGAAGATCTGGCTGTCTTGCCCTGGCTGGCCTAGAAATTACTATGTAGACCAGGCTGGCCTTGAACTCACAGTGATCCTCCTGCCTCTTCCTTTCAAATATTAGGATTACTGGCGTGTGCCAACACTCCCGGCTCATCTTGGAGAGTTCTTTGTATTCTCGAATCTATCAATTGCTCTCCCAATTGCTGAGAAAGGGGGATTGCGGTCTCCAGCTATAATTGTGGTAGCTTGCTGGTTTTTCTTTTCAGTTCCGCTAGTTTTCCTTCAAATATTTCACACTTTTGTTGTGTGGTACACGAAGGGCTCTAGCAGGCCCACATATGGCAAACATGGTTATGGCAGATCTTGCCCTCCCATTCCCTCTCCCTTGCTGAACTCCTAGGTCACATTCCTAAATCCAGCCACCAAGGTCTGTTCCCTTATTAGGCCACTTCCTCCTCCTGGGGCTGACCACCAAGGTCCAGCTATCAAAGTATTAAAGTCCAGCGATCAAAAGCCCCTTTATGGAATAAGCACCTCACCCTAACACAGGATTTCCTCTTTTACCTTTATAAACTGCCATTTGCCTATGGGCCACATCTGTCTCCTCTCTATCCAGAGGCAGTCCTTTGTCCCTCCAGGGCAAATGTCCCTTCCCAGTCTCCCTAGTTCCTTTCCCCCTTTCCCTCATCCTCTGTCTCCTGTCTTTGTCTCTTATTTCCTGCCCTCTGTCCCTCTGGGGCAAATAAATCTCCTTTGTGCTGAGAACAGGCTCTTGGTGTGTCCTGTGCCCACTCTGGGTCCTTTCCTTTCAGTACATACAGGCTCAGGATAACTGTCCCCTGGGTGGACTGACTCTTTTATTATTAACCAATAACACACTCTATCTCCTGGAAAGTCCCCCAGGCCTCTCAACACCATCCAGACAGGATAGAGGAAGGATGCCTCATCATTGCTGGGGTTTATAAGGAGATGGAAACCAGGGCTCCGCACTTGGCCCCTGCACACCGCTTCAACAGGAGTGTTGAGGTGCCCTGTAACAGTCCCTCAGAGTTGGAAGTCTAAGTAAGTGTACACCTCATCCTTTGTTGGACTGGGTAAGGGGGGGGGCCATTTTTCTAATGGTATTTGGAATTGCCACATTTGCATTTTCTGCCTTGCTGTAGTCGCTTTTTCCTTCATCTAGAGAAACACGCATCTGGAGCTTTCTGTTCTCTTGGGTCTAGTCTGGGGTTTGACATTGGGTAGTTGATTTTCTTTTTGAGGACTCCATCTGTGCCTGTCCCTGTTTCTACCTAACCATCTTCTTCAGCTCCAACACTAGGAAATATTAATCAAAAAGGAAGTGTAGCCAAGTACTACCCCTTGAGTCCTGGACTCTTCTCAGGTAAGCTGGTCTGTCTTCTTGTCTCTCCCTTTGGAGTTCTGTTTCTTTTACACATAACAGAAAAGAGAGTGTAGCTGTACTTTGCAAGAGAATTTACTTATATAGATGTAGTTTACTTTTTGATAGCTGAATTGAACTATCCGTTCACAGATCCCTGAAATGTTGACAGGCAGCCTTATAAGCTGGCTCCACTGTAACAGTGCTATGAATTTCAGAGTCAGCCTCTCCGTCCACTACGGACGCTAAGTCACTCTCTTTCCAGCTTTTCTGGCAGACACCTGACCTGAATGTGTCCAGTCAGGTACTTCCAGCAGAGACCATGCTCCAGGAGCTAGTGATGTGGAGAAATAGGGTCGTGGAGAATCCTGGTAGCCATTCCAGAGACAGACTAGCAAAGGCCACGTCCTTCTCAGGGACTTGACTGTGGCACCCTGTGCTCAGTGGCAATGGTCTCACCAGGTATTTTCTGGGTTGTGGACTAGACTTTGGTTCTGACCAGCTGCTTCTGAGTTGACATCCCTTCCTCCACATCACAGTAGTTCTTCCTTTCCACCGTCCTGTTTGTGATTAAGTCAGCTGGAGTCTGCTTCTATTGAGTGCAGAAGAGAATCTGAACTGGTCCGCATTCCCTCCCACCTTCCGGCTGTCAGTCACGGAACTCCCTAGGGAAGGAAAATCTCAGCATCTCCCAGAGTGACCTTACTTTAGCCCAGGGGAAATGTCTGTATGAATAGGCAGAGGAGAACACAGCTGAAAGTAACCTCTGAGGGCTTGCTGGGAGGGGCTCCTCAGAGCCTGTAAAATTTCATGAGAGAGGTGCTGTGCAACACTATTAAGAGACAAGCTGCTCAGGTGAATGCTCACAGTGGTGCTGACTTCAGGGATGGGATTAGTGCTCTAGGACCTGAGAACGCCTTCTGGCCTCACCTCTCCCCTTTTTACCGTGTGAGGAAGCAGCAACAGATACCATCTAGGGAAGAGACAACAACCCAGCCCCAGACACTGAATCTACCGAATTGAACTTCCTAGCCTCCAGGACCGTAAGAGATAAATTCTTTTACTTTGTGAATTTCCCAGCCTGAGATATGTTATAGCAGCTGGGAAAGACTAAGACCCAGTCCAAAGCTTCGACCTGCATTCTCAGTTGCCAAAAATTCTCCTCGGTGACTCTGAGCTCACCTCCTCCACCAACAAAAGAGGGAATGGACTTGAAGTCTCTTCCAGTGAGGTGAGTCATTGGTTCTGGACGGAGTCCCCTAAGTAGCTCAACTTTGGAAACAAAGCAATCCCATAACCCTAAAATCCATGTTTTCTCTTTTCTACTTCCCAGTTTCCTGGGCCCTCCTATACTAATGAATATTTGTCAATTAAAGGAAAAGTTTTATGTCCCTAAAGGGTGGGTTTGGGGCATAGGAAAAAACACTCCAACACTCATAAAGTCTCACCAACATGACTGTCTGTCTAAGCATGAGCTGAACAAGGAAAACACCATTAGACATACCAAAATGAACGGATACACACACACACACACACACACACACACACACTCACACTCACACACACGACAGCCAACATAGGAACATGGGATGAGGTGCATGATAACAATACCTCAAGCCTACACAAAAAACTACAAGCAACTAAGGAATGCTTAAAGCAAGCAAAAGAGTCTTACTCAGGGAAGATCACACCAATTGGTTATCTAATACCAAATGGTCAGCCCTAAAAACATACATACGAGTAATATTACACACACTGAGATGTTGGAGGAAGATCTAATACGTTGGTTCTCAGAGGCTGATTTCAGTGCCTTTAAATCTGGTTACCGCCCTTTCTGAGGCACTCTCTGATTGATTAATAAAAGTCGCTGGTGTCCAATTAGCTGAGCAGAAAGAGTATAGGAAGGTGGGACTTCCTGGGATGATGAAAGGAAGCCTGGGTTTTACACAGAGGAAGCTCTCTTTCCAGCAAGACTCAGAAGCAGCAGCATGTCTTGGTGTGAGCTCTGAAGGTATAGCAAGCCACATGGCTGGTTGGAAATAGGTGGTTGGTTTCCACTTGAGAATCTCCTCAGCTAAGATCTCAGCAATGAAACATTAAAAGGTCTTGATGTATTTAATTATTGGGGAAAAGGCTGCTGCAGGTTTCAGGCCACCAGCTAAGGCAAGTCAGGCCTACCAGCTTCCTGCCAGGCCCTGGCGGTTGCCCCACCAGGCCTACAGGCCTCAGGCTAAGGTGAGTCAGGGCTGCTGGCCTCCCTCCAAGCCCTGGTGACTGTCCCGCCACAAGCCTCCAGTTAAGGCAAGCTTACTGGCTTCCCAACAGGCTGCCACCAGCTGTTCCACCAGCCTAATATAATAATTTATACTTATTAATAAATATGTTTGTTAGCAAGGTTGCAGTTTCAGACCTCTGGCTTCCACATGCACAAATGCCCATACATACACATGAACATATACATAACATATACATACCACACTCACATACAAAATGATATGAAGGGCCTCAGGGGAACCCTGATTGAGACCCCTAAAGGACCCTAAGGCCCCAAAAAATCCTAACCTGTGAGTCAGACTGACTCCATGACATGTTAAAGTAAGCCCTGAAGTTCCCATTCCCAGATGAGCTCAGCAGTTAATGGAAAACCTATGAACAATGGCCAAGACTTGGCCATCTGGCAGGAAAGAGATAAGGTTGCTAAACTACTGGTTCGGCCGTACCCCCAGACCAGTTAGACAATACCCCCATATCTTAAGATTAACTGGAGACCACTGGTTAATGGTAAATAGACCAAAGGTTTCTTGCTCCCTTAACCTGAGCTTTTCAGTTCCAATGTTCCCAATCATGTTGAAGATTACCTAACCCACCCTGGAATTCCCCTGAAAGCCTTTAATAAGAGCCTCTGTGCTCATCTCAGGGTGGGCATTTTGCCTAAATGGTGATCCCTGCATGCTGGAGTTCTGCAAAAAATAAAAGTTCATAGCTTTTGCATGGTTTCTGAATTTGGGTATCTTCTTCAGCATCATTCTGGGACTCAAACAGATCTCTGGTTCTTTTCATATATTTCTTCTTTGGGGACTTTTTGTTTTGTTTTGACTTTTTGTCATTTCTATATGCTACTTATAAGATCATACAACTCTGGATGTTAAAGTATTTATTGATAGTTTTATATCAAAATATCTAATTTTTACATCAAAATATATTGGTTTTATTTCAGAAAAGATCATTAAATTCTGATCATCTCTTACTGCTAGCTGTGTCTGAGACCCAAGGTCAGTCTCCAAGGTCATGGCTGATCCCACCTCCTATTCCTACCTTATCTTCTGTGGCCCTAGAATTCCTGATTCCCTTGGAAATATCAAAGAAAGTTCCCTGGGGTCTGTGCTCTGCCCCATCTGAGAGGGCTTTAGGAAGAAGTTCGTAAGTGTAGTGATTCCCTAGGAAGGCCTCTTGTTGCCTCTCCCAAGCAAACACTGCAGTGATCAAGGTCGTTTGTTAGAACAAGGTCCGAGCAAGAAACACTGCAGCCAAATTCTGTATCTCCCAGAAGGAACTGAAAGCATACCCCAAGAACACCAGCTCTGACTCAAGACTCCTAGTCCTGATGTTCTGGCCACTCAGTCCCAAAGCCCTCAGTGACCGCAAAACCAGCAAAGGAAACTCCCAGATCACAACCCCAGCACTGCAAGTTATCACATGTGACTCTCTGTTGCCTGGTAAAAGGAAGAATAAAAATAGGCTTGGTTCCTGCCCTGGAGCACTCTAAAATAAATATGCAAACTATGCATCTGCATTTTCATAGCAAGGAGAAGCAGTAATAGGAAATTATTTTAAACTGAGGTGGAAATCAAGTCAGAGATGATCCATAGGAAAAAATACTAGTTTAGGATGGGGCTGTGAACTCTGACTTCATGTTAGAATCTCTGAGACCGAGGGAGACACATTTTTCAAAAGGCTAATGCAACCACTCACCTAGCATACAGGAACCCTGAGTTCTGTCAGTGCTTCTGCAACTACAACACACACACACATGCACATATGCACACACATACACACACATGTACACAGGCACACATCCACAGGTACACACACACACTCACACACAGCCTCTAGGGTAAGGTCCAGATATTAATGTTTATTAAAACTTTCTAAGTGATTCCAATGCATATGCAGAGTAAGCAAACCTCTGGCTTGAACAATGATTTCTGACACCTCTATCATATGACTGTCACGATTTGTGCCATGTGCACCCGAGAAATGTCCAGTTCTCTCTCTCTCCATCAACGCCCTTATTTTCACCTTCTACATTTTCTTCAGCTCTACCCTGTACAATGCTATCTTCAGAGTCACACAGCTGCTGTGTTCATTCGATTTTCCTCTGCTACCTGCAAAGACACCTAACTGAGTTGTCAGACTATCCAAACACAATGTAGGACCGTCCTGAGACCCACACCTGTGCCCTTCTCCACTAGGGGAAACACCGCCTGACCTCGAGAAGTAGAAAAAGCCAAAGACTGTGGATATTTGCTTTGTATTTAACAACCCAAGGAAGTCCTTTTAAAATGTTTGTAGGCCAGTAGGATGGCTCAGCAGATAAATGCACTTGCTGCCAAGCCTCATGACCTGAATTAGATTCCTGGGACCCACATGGTTGGTAGGAGAGAATCCACCCCCTCAAGTTGTCCTTTAATTCCATATGTGTACACTGTGGCACACACACACACACATGCAGACAAACAGAAACACACACATAAACACAATTTAAGAAGTTAAATAATTTTTTTTCATTGCAGGATGTGGTGGTCCATGCCTTTAATCTGCCACAGGCTCCCAAGTGCTAGATTATAGATGTATTCCACCACACCCAGGAAGAGTTAACAAGTTTATTTAAGTTCCTTGTGGGACTAAGATGCAGAGGGACTCCATGAGACACTATAAAACAACCTGAGAAGAACAGACAGGGCCTAGCACCGCCTCCAGGCATTCTGGCTTTGGAAAAGGTACCAGCTAATGCCCTGTCTATGACTGGCCTGCCAGAGGCTAAGCTAACGGAGAACATGATCTGGGCTCTAGTATTTTTGAGGAGCTATTGGTGGAGTGAGAAGCACACGCGGACCCAGGGTCCATGCAGAGCAGGCTGACTGCCCCCACCCTTTCTTTCTCACCTCCTGCAGCTCCTGGGAAATACATATGGTAGTCCTTTCTCTTTAGCCCTGCCAAAGTCAACTTGTCAGGCTTGCAGGCAGGACAGCATCACCATGTCTCCCTCTTCAGCTGTCTCAGAAGGAAACCCACACTGGCTCCTTCAGCTCTAGGGCATTACTCTCAGCCCCAGTGAATGAGAGCTCTAACAGAAACAGACACGAGAACCAGAGCCCTTTCTGGAATTCTCTGAAACGTCTATTGGTGTCACACGCTGTATTCACTGGATCCTAAAGAAGATGGAGTTAAGAACCACTTGGTCCTTCCTACTCTGACATCTGTCTGTCCTCTCTCCTCCCCCCATGCCTTCCGTGTTCTGTGACCAGGCACTATGGGAGGCAGCAGGGTTATTTAAAAATAAAAACAAAAATGTTTAGACTAGGTCTCTGCCTATCTCAAAGACCAGGAGAGAGAAAACACAATCAATGGGTGCACAGTGGGACTGGTGGCATGCCAGGGGACACTAAGCAAGCTCTAAAAGCAAGCCTGGTTTGTACCCTCCAGAGACCCCTGGCCTTCTGTCTTTGCACCAGCTCCATGCTCCACTCTTCCTTGCCACCAGCTGTGGCCCACCTCCACTCCTGTCCTAGGACACAGGATTTGGAGGAGTTCCAGGTAAACTCTTTCCTGTCGCCTACAACCATTGTGATTCATCCCCTACCCAGAGAGCATCCCGGGTGGCTGACTGCTTAGTTAGCGCTTGATAAAGCATCGTTCAATATTAAGAAACAGTTCCCAGGAAATTGAAAATAATCCCAGCAGCCCGCTCAAACGGTAAATCTTCCCTCGCTGAACATAAATCCTATGAATATTGGAGCCTTTGCTCCCCCCCCACAACCACCACGATGGATGAGACATGCAAAAGATCAAATTCAAACGATTGAATAATTTATCTGGAAACCAAATTCCTCATTCTGCTTTTCCTAATTTGCCACCTTGGATTCAGGCCACTGGTAAGCAATGCTGGGACCTGTTTTTAGCTGGTTCTCAGCAATGGCTTCATTGAGAGCTGAGTAGGCAGAGTTTGGTGCCGGTGCCCTTGATTTTAGCTTCATCTTGCCTTTCCTGCTTAGAATTGAGAGTGCCAAGTGTCAACACCATGTTGATTATTTGAGTCACCTGATATGATACAAGAAGAGATGTCACCTGGCCTGCCAAATGGTACACATTATTGCCAGCTTCTGTACCCTAAAGGAGGGGTGTAGGGCAATGTGAGCAGATGGTCCACAAGCCCTGACAGCCAGGAGCTGTCGTAAGTGAGCTGAATCCCTCCCCAACATGGAACAGGGCAGTGACAGACACCTTCTTTGTACAAAGAGGAGTTAGAACTCTGGACTACAAATGGGCTTGAACTTGTCCAAGGATAATGAAAACTCTGGGCACTTGGCCAAGGTGCGACTCTCGCCCATAATCTGACTCTGAAAGCTACAAAGGAAAAGAGTACAGAATTGTGACAGGACTGGTGCCCATACTGAAGACCCCCTTCACCCCAGAATTTTGCACATGCTTGCTCCCAAAGTCTTTTCCAAACCAAATCAGTCAATAGTGCGCCTGGTTGGTGAAATCTACCATGGCCTTTACCCAGTTCCTCATCACCTGGTGGAAGAATTCCTTCCTTGAAGGGACATTAAAAAAAAAAAAAGTCTACCCCCGCTTTACAAGGTCCTAACAACAAACTGAAGTAGGATCCCACAAAGCTCATTCTGGGGAGTCGTGAGTTTATTGGTCACACAGCATGGGCAAAGGGCTGCCTGCAGGAGTGTGGGTGACCCATCCCGAAGCAGCCACACTGAAAAGTCTTCACCCAACACGGGATGGGTGACGGCTTCCTCATAGTCAAATGAAGGAAGCACCTTTCTGTTAACCTTTTCCAGCCTACGGGCTCTAGCTGCTAGAGGTCTAGCACTTCCCAAGAGCCTGAGGTCATGCCCCTGGACACACTAAGTATAACCAAGGCAGAATTGTATACAAATGGCTTTGAGAAGAAGCTACACCTCAGGTGAGGGTCTAATGACCCTCCCCAACCCCTCTTCTGAGGAAATGTCAACAGTCCACAGGCCTCTCCTCATAGTCTCTTGCAAGCAGGCCCAGCTCTTCTCATCTGATCATGGCAGCTGTTCTGTTTGGAAGACAGCACTCCAGAACACCTGTCTTATACTATCTGCCTCTCCCCTCTCAAGCTGTACCATAGGGATGGAGTACCTCTCTAACTGATTCCCCTCTACACCTAAAAAAAAAAAGTCCTCAAAGGTCCCAGGCCCTTGAGAGGATATGGCCAAAGGCCCAGTCAAGGAAAGGTCAGCGGAAAGATGGAGACTACCAAGGGTTTGGGACAAATTCCAAATGTCCTCAAATGACAATCTCTCTAGTCACCCAGGCCCAAGATGTCATCCGGTCTCTTACAGAATCAACCTGGTCTCTACTCCTCTCCCTCACAGCACCCTTCCTAGTGACTTTTGGGATAAAATTCCTTCTTCTGTCAGGCCCAGCTCAGGCCTGACCTCCTAAACTTCAGCCCATCCCCTGCAACTCCAGTCTCTTCATTCTGTCCTTTCCACATTAGCTGTCAGACTTTACCTTCACCTTTTGTTCTGAGGCCTCAGGGTCTCCCTACTTTACTGGGCATCGTTGTCAACTGCTATGAACCCTGACTAGGACTCATCTCCACACAAAAGCCCTTCTTCTCACTTGCAGAAGTGAGGGTTCCTGGGAAAAGCAGGCTCCTTCCTGAGCTGTATAGGAGTCCCCTTAACAGACGAGCCAGCCAGCAGACAGCACCCAGAAAGGGCTCCAGGTTGGGAGAGGAAATAGGCTTTCACATGAAGCCTGTCGGAAAGCCTGCCTGCGAGAAGATCCTCCCTTCTCTCTGTGTGTGATCTAGGCTTTGCATCTGATCATCGTTTTGATCCTTGTCAGAGTATTTGGAAACCTTGTCATGGTCCATCTAACGAGATTTTTGTCTTCACATGGGCTACGGGAGCCAAAGGTGTGACAGCATCAGAGACCAAGGGTGTGTGGGCAGCTGGGATGAATTGCTTAACACATGGTGATAGCCCAGTACTGCTGGCTCCGCTCTGTGTTAGAAATACAGCACCCCGACTCTCCTGTGTAATCTGCCCCCAAGTACTAGCTGTAGACCTGAACACGTGACAGGAAAGGAGAGGTCAAACCGGGGAAAGATAAGGATACAGAGCCAGTTCCAGAAGGAAAGGATCCTGTGAGGCCCAGGGTGTCATTAACCCTTGATGCTGGGCCTTCAGGCCTCCACAAACCTCCCAGAACCCTCTGGAAACTGAACCCATTTAAATAAAGACCTGGAATCGAATCGGATCCGCCAGGTGGCAGCCTTACTCCTGCTCAGCCGACAGAGCATGCAGTGCGCAAGCACAACCACCAGAGGGCTACACACGGCCGGCAGACTCCACCAGGCAGCTGGTTACCTAGCAACTGTGACGCAACGGGTCTTGTTTTCACCCTCAAGGCCTCCCAGGTTATTTCTGGCAAAACAGACTGTTGCACAAGGAGTAGCTTCAGGAATCCTAGAACCGCTTCACTCTTAAACCAGGAGAATCTAAAATGGTCCACTGGGCCCCAAACCCGGCGCCATCCTGGCTTCTAAGGGGTTGGGCCGCTCTCCCTGCTCCAATGATGCACAATTTCCATTAGACTTTGCAGCCCCACAAGACAAGTTATCCTGATTTGTCTAAAGGGAAGCAATGACTCCCTGTCCTCTCCTTTCCAATCCAGGGCTAGATTAATGGGCACGTGACCCTCAGCAGACCTTGAACCTCCTGCTCCTCAACTTTACTCGAGGGAGCTGAGGAAGGAACAGGGAGTCCCAGCTTGAACCTTCTGTAGTCTTGAATCTATCCCTCCCCGTTAAGGCCTCTGTCCCTTGCTTCACACCTCTTCCAGTCTGGATGACTCTGGTAACATCTCAGGTAGGCAAATGTGGCCTGGGAAGCCACAGGTGGCACCAAAAAAAATGAGGCAGACACGAGACAAGTAGTGTGTTATAATGACTTCGAAGCCAATGCCGTCTGGGCTGTGAAAGTCAAGGGCCACTGGCCTGGCATGGGCAGTAACTCCAGGCACATCCCTGGGTCCTGAGGAATGCCTGGCCCTAGTGCTGGGTTCCTAGGGTCTGTGAGTCACCAAGGTAGGGTCTCTGAGGGAAACCATCCTGAGGGTCACACAGGCATGTGCAGTTCATTGTACTCGTCCTGGCCATCCTCATCAAAGTTTGGTTCAGCATCTTCAGAGTCCAGCTGCAAAAGGGAACACGGGGTTGGAAAAAAAAGGGGGGCGGGGGGACGGGACACGGACACATACATGTCTCCTTCTGTTCCCACATCCTCTTCTAAACACTTTCTCTCCCTCCCCAGGATCCCAGCTTGAAATACTTCCCTGGCCAAAACCTTCCAGATCACCCAGAACATCCAAACCATTCCAACACCATAGCAACTACGACACAGGATGCTCATTCCTGGGATGGTGCTGCCGCCGCACCCCTTATCTGAGCACAAAAGAATTGCAAAAAGAGATGGCTCAGCAGATAAAGGTGCTTGCCACCAAGCCTGATGATTCAAGTTCAAGTCCCAGGACCCACAGGAAAGCGAGAACCAACTCCTTCAAGGTGGCTCTCTGACCTCAACACACACACATAAAATACATCTAAAAATGCAGTAAAAAAAAAAAAAAATTAAAGAATAGCAAAAAGGCTGGGCATGATGGTCCACGCCTTTAATCCCAGCACTCGGGAGGCAGAGGCAGGTGAATCTCTGTGAGTTCAAGGCCAGTCTGGTCTACAGAGTGAGTCCAGAACAACCAGGGCTACACAGAGAAACCCTGTCTCAAACAACCTTAAAAAAAGAATAGCAAAAAGGTGTCCTTTCCTACATCTGATAGAAACAGGGTTCAGGACCAATGTCCATGTTATGCCACCCATATGCAGCCCACAGCCAGATGCTTTGTTCAGCTACAACCAGTACAGCTGTCCACAGCAGCCCTGCCCTGTTCTTTTTGAAGCCTCATATCAACAGCTTTACCTGTTTAAATCTCCCAACAGCTCTTTAATAGAATCTACAAGCCCATTAAATGGGGTAAGAACAGCATCTCACCGCACTCAGTACTTTCCAGTCCACACAAGCCAACAGGTAGTCTGGACTTTACAAACAGGTATCTAATTCTACGGCCTACCTGCCTTAATCCTACTACCCCAAGCCATCAGCCCTTACCGCCTGCAGCTCCCTATCCTGGAAGAGCCGGGGCAAAAGGCAATGCCTCAGAGGCACCGTGAGCAAGAGCAGGAAAGGGAAGGCCAGCGAGGCCACCGTTGACTTGACCACCCAGAGAAGCGCAATGCAGCCAAGCTGGATACAGGTGAACAAATGCATCCGCCATGTCTTCACCTGGGGTACAGGCTCAGTCTCATTCCACAGCGGTCATTCAGACCCCACCCACACCTCTGGGAACACTCTCCAGGTCCCAACTATCCTTATCTTATTCCTCCCATCCATCCCTAGTTGAGGACTCCTTCTAGGCTCCTCCCTCCGTCAACTCCTGCATGTCCCCAGCTCCATGCATCCGGGCCTGACCTTGGTCACATAGGGCTGCTCAGGATGATGCTTTGCTGGCATGAAAATGAGCAGCAGACGTTGGGACAATTGGATACCAGACAATGATGTGACCCCCATGTACAGGAAAATCCCGAAGAGCACAGCCAATGGGATCCGGCGCAGCACAGCCCCCATGACGATGGACAGGCCTGGAGGAGGTGACACAGATCTGCCTATCCCTGTCCCCTGCCCCGACCCACACAAAGGGCCTGGTAAGGGAATGAGATTCATCTGACCAGTCTGGGCCTCCCAAATAGAGACAGAGCAAGACAAAAGGAAAGCAGCAGGGAAGAGCTCCTAGAAATGTGAACTAACAGGTTTGAGACCCAAGGGAGGGTCAAGCATGAGGCACCTGCAGACTCAGGAGGGTCAAGCCCAGGATGCTGCAGATTCCAAGCCACTGGGCCCAAGAAAGCAAGTCTACGGGGAGACTCGGTGCTCACCCACAAGGCTGGCAATGAGCACCCCGGTGACCCGCTGCTCCCGCACCTCCTGGATCTGGGGCTTGTCACCTGGTGCAATGGCAGTACGCATTACCGTCAACGCGTTGACATGGGTGACAGAGCGGACAGTGGCAGCTGTGAGCCAGGGCAATCCGAACAACCCACAGAGGCCACCCAAAGAGCCGATCAAAAGCAGGTCGAGATGGAAGCCGGAGCCCTTGAGAAGCCTCCGTGCCTTCTGGCTGACGATGAGCCTGTGGGGGAAGAGGAGAAGGTGGCACTGGCTGCAGGCCTGCGGCACACAGCATTCACCCCCAAGGCTTGAGGGGAGGGGGGAGCACTGCCGACGACAGCTCTCCCCAGACCTGTCAGCTTCCTCTCTCACGGTCCCAAATTAAAGCTCTCACACTGCAGTGAATCTGAGCCAGATCCTCACGGTGTGAACGTTTAAAGCACCACAAAAGCCAGATGCCAGATCATACCGTGTTATTTTGGTTTAACCAAAGTGAGAAATGTGTGAGCATCGCTGGGTGAGAGAAAGCCCTGACAGAATTCTGAGAACTGCTAAGTGCCCCCCTGCCAGGGGTGGTAGCAAGAAGCACCAGGTCAAACCATCCAGGCAGCACCGTGCCTGGCCCCACATGCCCACACCTGTTCCAGCCTGTTGCCCTAGCTCCTCCATCCTTCTCCCCTCCTCACTCCTGTCAGATCCCAACAAACTCCTCACAGCCTACCACCGGGCATCCATAGACAGATAAGATACCCCTGCCTTAACCCTGAAGCCAAGCCATCCCTCCATCTCCCCTCGCTTCTCCAGCCCTCTCACGCGGTGATCTGCGTCTCCATGAATATCAGGATGAGAACCAGGAGTGCAGGGACAGCGGCAGCCACCATCATCCACGGTGGGAAAGGACGGGCGCTGCCCAAGGGTGGGATGAACCACGTGCGCTTATTTGGGGAAGTCACTGAGAGCCCAGTAGGCACCGTTAGCTTCTGCATGGCGGGAAAGAAGAGATGGGTCAGAGCCAGAGGCTGCTCATCGCCGCTGCTCCTACCACAGAGTCCCTGGAACTCTGGAGAGCTGCTGAAACTCATTTTCATTCTCTGGAGTCACTACTCCAGAGGCTGGCAGAGGGCACAACAATGGGATACCCTGCCCCTAGCTCCACAGATGTTGGGAGACCTGCCACTCTGCACCAGCTCAATCTACACTTCCAAATTCCTCCCACTTGGGATCACACACAGTTCGGATGCCCTGGGCAGCCCCTGGGCTGAACTTCACAGCAGCCCCCTGGTGTGGTCCAACCTCTTGCCACTCAACCAGGAGAGCTGGGCTGCAACCCTCGCTCCGGATCCTGGGGGCAGTGGGGATCTGCACTGGCCACAGTGGGTGGGGCAAACTCACCTGTGTGTAGGTATCTGTGATAGAATAGTCCACCAGGACCATCACCAAGATGGAGATGGGAATGCCAAAATCCCCGATGATGCGTCGAGCCTGCTTGGAAGCAAGAGGCTGAGGGTCGGTAGACACCCCTAACCCTTTCTGGGACCAAGCTGAGGCCAGAAGCATACCCTAAGATGTCTCTCTACATGTGTGCCGGCCACAGCTGGGAGGCACTCTTGTCTTCTTGGGGGTGCCAGTGGTGATGCTGGGCCAATGGATTGGCCAGTGGAGGGCAAGGGAAAGACTCCCTCAGGACCCGAGCCTAGCAGGGACAATAGGAATCAAGGGAGACAGAGTACCTTTCCCCCCAGGAAGCGGCTGTTCCTGAACTTGCGCAGGAAGAAGGCAATGAGGAAAGTCCCCAGCATGAGGATGAGGGACAGCAGAGCTGTATTGGGCTGGTTCCTTGGGCCTGGTGGTCCCTCTGTGGGGGGCAGGGCACTACTATTCAGCTCCAAGCCTGTCTCCAGGGTCCCCTCCAGGGCCCCCTCCGGTGGGTAGAATGGCAACAGGGGATGCTCTGTGAACACCTGTGAGTGTAGAGAAGACCCACAGGCAGATGACAAACTCAGTCCTGATGTCCCCAACCTCCACCTCCCAACACACACACACACACACACACACACACACACACAAATGAAGCCCCTCTCCTGGAATCTTGCTCTCATTGACCTCCAGGCCCCCTTAGGGAACTGACTCCACCCTATCCCTGCCCATCCTCTGGAAACTACCACACCTTATAGAGCTTGTGAAAAGTCTCATAGATGAAAATTAGCGAGATGAGGAAAGCGAAGATCTCCTGGGTAAATGGTGAGATGTAGCGGACCAGGAAGCTGCCCTCTGCAGCCACCAGGGCCAGGACGAAGACCACTAGCCAGAGGCCCACCCACACTCGACCGGTCAGGTATTCCAGGTCCTGAGCTTGGCAGAACTAGAGAGAGTAAGGGTGGTTACCTACAGGTGGGCCATGGGTACCTGTGGGATGAATATTAGACTCCAAGGAAAAGCACAGGGAGGGAGTCCAAAGACCCAGCTCCTGGATGCTTGAATGAGTGACTGACAATGGGCAGGAAGGAGGGGCAGTGCTTGGGGTAGGAGGCAGGCTTCACCTTGAAGAAGGCTTCTTCAAAGACCAGCAAAGGCCCAGAGAAGCCCACTATGAGCAGCGGCTGGGCCCCCAGCAGAGAGAAGAGGACCCCAAGCACAGCCGTGGACACAATCAGCTCTGACACGCCCATTAGCCCCTCAGTCTTCTCTCCTGGAGTGGAAAGGAGTCAGCAGGGTGGCCATGGCCTGGCTTTTCCTGTCCTGTCCCCTTCCTCATCTAGTTCCCCAGCAAGAGCACAGGAGCTCACAGAATGACAGACAAGACCCCGCCCACACTCCCAAGGTGACCACAGGGACCTGGCCCTTGCACCCCTCACTTTATAGCCCCCCTCAAAGGATCACTGGGGTCCTCTGACCTAGTAGCTCCCTCAGGGAGTTATAGCTTTCCTGTCTCCCTCTTCCCATCAGCCCCCTAAGTGATGTGAATGATGGAACCCTCCAGGTGACATCTGACCCTCACAGTGACCCTGAGAGTCTCACCTAACAGCCCCCCAAAGGTGATGGCGGGGCTGAGGGCAGCGAAATAGATGAACAGCACTGCAGCCACACACTGGGAGTGCAGCGCATCCCGCAGGTCGCTGGGGTAGTGTGGATACCGGCGCTTCGCATCCCGCACTAGCCCCCCAAACACCGAGCCTGTCCGCTGCAGGGGATCATCTTCAGAGGTTGCCTCAGAGCCCCCCATCTCCAAAGACAGTTCTGGGGAAGGGGGCAAGATGCTGATGGAACACAGGCCACTCCGTCCTGTCTGGAAGCTCTGGCTGCACCCCCCACAGCATTGGGGCAGGGATGGTAAGACCACAAAGGACTCAGAGTGAGGACTAGGCCGGGGTCTGACCTTTGCCAGGGGCCACATAGCCCCCACGGGTGGTCATCTCCACTTTGGTCTGTTCCCGCTCCCGACGCTTCTTCAGCAGCTCGCGCTGGAAGGCTGCCACAGAGCGTAGTAGGTCCCGGCCCTCCACCTCCGACGGGGGTATCACAATGCTGCCATCCAAGAACTCACTGATGGCACCCAAAAGGTCCTGCCGGTCATCTGCCTGGTAGGCAGCCTCGTGAAACAGCTGGGGAGAGAGGATGGCTCTCAGGGATGGACCAAGATAGCCCAGGAAGACTTCAGAGAGGTGGTATTTGGTCACAGAGCTAGGGTGGGGAAGATAGACAGCCATATGCCCCAGACCAGTTTAGGAGGGCATTCCAGAACATCTCTGACTGGGCAATGCCCATGTCCTTCACGTTAATGAGCACACAAACAGCACCCTGACTAGGAGAAGCTCCTGTCTGAGGCCAGCTGCGGTCAGCACCAACAACCCTTCAGTCCACATTCTCCTACTACATCCAAAACGCTGAGTCTGGGCCCCTACTTCTATGTTACACCCTTTCCATGCACAGCCCAGGTTTCTGTTTTCTACCCTGGGCTAACTGCTTGCCAACTCCACCTCAGAGACAGTTAGACGGCTAGGGAAGAAGAGGGTCTCAGGCAGACAAGCCTAAAGAGCCCATCTCAGTTACTGGACCAACCTTGTCAGACATGAGGGTGGCAATGGAGCGCCCTAGCTCATGGTAGTCGGTGCTGGTATGGCTGGGCCCCAGCATCACAAAGAGGAAGCGAACGGGCACAGGGACCTCGAGCACGGACTCCAAGAGAACAGCCTCACTGAGCCGCACAAAAGCTGCCGCTGGCTGCTCCAAGAAAGGCACACAGCCTGGAGGAAGACAGAAGCAGTGATGGGCCAAGGGGAACGATCAAGGGAGGCCCTGGAAGGGAGATCTGGGTTCTTCTGGACAGTGGAGCAGCTGGGCGCTGCAAAAGAAAACTCAGATCTGAACAGTACCCTGTTTTCTTTACACGTTTAAATTCACTGAGCAGTTGCCAAGAAGTAGAAACTAAGGGTCCTAACTCTTACAATGGTGCTATATTAAAACCAGCACAAGCCCAAGATGGCGGGAAACTGGGAATGGGGAAGAAGGGACTCAAAAATAGCCTCCTCCAGAGGTCCAGGGAAACAGACTACGACAAAGCACATTCGGCAGACCCTGTCTCCAGCACCCAGCCCTCCTCACCCACAAGCACGACGGTGGCCTCAGCATCTTCAGGGATCTTCTCCAGCAGTTTCAGGCTTTTCCCTCGGTGACTGTCTCCCCCAGGCATGTGGAGGGGCTTCTGAGGACGCAGAACTGGAATAGGGCTGGGACCCAGCCTGGAGGCCATGGCAGGCCCTCCCACCCTTTGCCCCAGCCCTAGGTCTGGGCCCTACTTCCTCTCTCTCTCCAGCCTCTTGGGAGGGTCCTGTATCCTCCTCTATGCCCTGGCCCATCTCAGCCGTATCAGCTGAATGGCTCCCATGGGTAAGGCACATCACCACACCAAAACCCTTTATCACCAGCACAGGGAGCCCTCGTGTGTACCACCCGCAGACAGACCCACAGCATGCTCGGCACAGGGCCAGGCATCCAACCTTCCCAATCTCAACTAAACTGGGCATCTTCTAAGTTCCCAAGCTCAGGTCACACAGGTCACTGACCTCCTTGGCATCAGGGTCGTGTGGCCACAACGGGGCTGGCTCCCCTAGATCATCAGCCATGGTGGGGACTGCACCGTCTGGGCCATGGCTGGGGGTTGGATGGTGATTCCCCAAGACTGAGTTCACACTGGAGCTTGATGGATTTCGAGGGAAAAAGCCACTGTCCTTGTCATCATTGGGATGGCTAAAGAAGAGGGCAAGGTAAAGTGGAGAGGCTTATGTCAGACTGAGGTCACAGGGAGGTGAGAGGTGAAGGACCACAGCCTCCAGCCTTTTTCCTTAATGTGAGAGTTTTCTATCGGCTAAGGCTGTAGAAAGTTGGAAGGGAGATGCGCTCCCAGTCACATTCAGTAGGCAAGCTCAGGCTGAGATCCCTCGGAAGAGGCAATGCTCCTGGGACTGCTGAAGCAGACAGAGCCCTCTTCCCCAGCTCCTCACACCTGTGTTTCAGGAGCAGCGTCCTCAGAACGCTGGCCCTGTCCTCAGGCCGGATCTGGTCAGATACAATCATGGTCTCCACCACAAGGTGAGCAATGCCCGGCAGGGTGGTCTGCTCCAGGTCCAGAAGAGCTGCTCCTAAGAGACAGTAAGGGGAGAAGCTGTCCTGCCACAGAGGGGACCCACCCTGCAGCCATGCTCCTCAAGGGCAGGCAAATGTGCAAGGTGAGCTGAGTGCCAATGCACCACAGTAGACGGACACACACACAGCACAGGTAGCTGGGGGAGCATATATATGAAAATGCAGCACAAGAGAGTCCGAGCGAGGGGAGTCACGGCTTAAGAGTGCAGACAGCGGGGCTGGAGAGATGGCTCAGCAGTTAAGAGCACTGCCTAGTGCTCTTCCAAAGGTCCTGAGTCAATTCCCAGCAACCACATGGTGGCTTACAACCATCCACAATGTGATCTGGTGCCCTCTTCTGGAATGCAGGTGTACATGCAGATAGAGCACACATGCATAAAATAAATCTTTAAAAAAAAAAAAGAGTGCAGACAGCTAGAAGGTCCATCATGTCCAAGCACAATCCATACCCCTGCCCCTCAGAACTCCCAGAGCAGTCCCAGGACACTGGGCAGGACTGACACAGATGGAGCTATGGTGGGGAGAAGGGCAAGCGGTTCATGCCAGCCTGAGGAGCCCTACCCTGGGCAATGGTCCTCCTGAGCTCCAGCAGGCTACGGAAGGAGAGCGAGGCGACGTGGGGTTTCCCCCAGCGCTCCGTCTCCTCCTCCACATCCTCCTCGAACTTGATCCAGCGTGCTGTCTCCCGCCAGTGTGGCTCCTGGCTACGGTCCAGCATCAGCTCATTCAGCTCCACAAACACCTGAGACAGGTATCAAGGTTAAGAGGGCTGCCACAGTTGGGGCTGTCATAAGAGACAAAAACTGGATCCCAAAAGCCAGCACCTTCAGGGTACTATACCTCATGAGGCCTCCGATCCAGCTTCTTCTTTTTCTTCTTCCTGCGCAGGATGGGAGCCAGGCCACTGGGGCTACCCCTCCCACCCTGTATCCGAGACGGTTTCTTCACCAAGTGCCGTCGCACACCAGGGTTGTCCTCCAGCCGATGGCCTGTGGACAAGGTGGACTTAGGTCCCAGGGATCAATCTCTGGGTCTGAGATCATGGCCCACATGCTCTAGGCCCCTGTTGTACCCACCAAGTCTACCTGGCTGTTACCACAGACCACATAATCCAGGTGGCCATTTCACAAATGTAGAGACAGAGTCTCAGGAAGAAGACAGACACATGGAGCTACGTTGTACCACGGGCCAAGTCACAACAAAAGGCAGATCCCACTCAGATCTTCAGCCCCACCCCTGAGGCCCCTGCTACAACCACTGATCCACCTTGTGGGGCCATGGGTTTAATGCCTGTCCCTAGAAACCTAGCTCCCAACACTTCCATTTCCACAACACCTGAACCCCAGTCCCACTAGTGCCCATCCAGCAGGCTTACAAAAGGCTGCTCGGACATCCTCCCACCTGCCCTGCCCAGGCAAACAGCTGGAGAGGCTGGCTGCCAAGTTACTCACGAGCAGCTCCTCCTGCCAGGGGGCTCGGGTAGCCCCTCATGGGCTCCCACAGGCCATAGTCTTCAAAGTCCAGTAAAAACATTTCCAAATCCTCTGAGGCCAGTAAGTCACCAGTGCTACGGGTTGGATTCCTCCCAGAGCCCTGGTTCTCAGTGTCCCTGGGCCCAGGATTCAGAGCCCCATTGGGCTCTATGACCTTGTCCAGCGAGCTTGTCATTCCCCTAGTGGCCAAGGCCTCAGCCTTGCTCCTTCCCAGAGCCCTGGCTGTCCAAAGAGGTAGGAGCCCCTGCAGGAGCCGCCTTTGCTCACATAGAGCTAGACACTGAAAGGTTTCCTGCTCCCGGTTCTCCTTGTCCCCCAAGTCTGCTTGTTGTTATCAGCTCCCAGACTGAATCTGTAAATACACCCTCCCTATGATTCCCCCCCCCAATCCCATTGCCACTGCTGCTGCCATCGGATTGTTCCTGTCCCTGTCCTCAGGCCCTGGCAACTTTCCATGACGTACTTGAGCTCAAAGCCCTAACTCCCCCCACCTCTGCCCCCGCCCACACCCTGTGAATCTTAGGAGGAGGGCCCGGAGACCAGTGATGCCCCTAGTCTGGGCACAGAACCCTGTGGGTGATGACAGGTGGCACCAAAGCCAGGCACTGATAAGATGGAAGGAATGTGCCGAGATCACAGCCAGGCCAGGCCAAGGGTGGCAGGAAGGAGTGTGGGCAGCGGCAGGACTGGTTTTGGGAGAAGTGGAGCCTGGCAGTGTGGCTCAGTCTGCAGCCTCCAGGCAGGTGGGCTAGAGTAGAGTTTACAGAGCAAGGAGGTCTCAGGAGAGCTTTTGTCAAAGAGCACATGTGGAAAAGGGAGGCTTTATGCAATAGGTGACTCAGAGAGCACTCGTGAATGACATTGGCTCTGGGAGAGAGGTGGCTTAGTGAGATTAAGCTCTCTCTGCCACGGGGACACTGAGGAAAGGACTAGGTGGGGAGACCCACTTCAAGATCCCTGGCAAGGTCCCTACCACTTGGGTCTCACTCACTCTTCATGTCGTCCAGATCAGCAGAACCCAGCATCTGGGCCTCTGCCTCATCAGTGGGCGCCCGCTGCTCTGGCCCAGGGTTACCCAGGGCACTACCCGGGCACAATCGCTCCCGCAGGTCATAGCTGGCTGATGGACTCCAGGGCCGGCTCTTCTCTGTAGAGATCCGGGAAGCCCTGGCCCGGGGACTGGGAGAACTGAGAAAGCAACATGAGCCTTTAGGTTTGAAGGAGAGAGGTAAGGATCTGGCTAAGATGTTGGGCTCTTGTAAGTTCCCCAGCCTCAAGAGCTAGGGTAAATACACTGACTTGCTTTCCCCAACTTGCCCATTCCTTCCCACTCAGTGGCTCATCTCTTCCACCTGTACCCCTTCCTTTTCACCAACACCTCAGGCCTAGAGGACTCTTGACCTTTTTGGCTCCACTCTCTCTTTTCTCCCCTCTTGCTCCCTCCCACTTGTAAACCATGGAGACAGATGAGGCTCTCCTCACTTCCTTTGCTTTTCAGGTCACACCTAGGAACACTATTCAGGGTTAGGAATCAGGTGTCAGGGACATGGGCCAACCACTCTGGACCACAATGGGTTCTGCTCAGTGAGGGCTGGACCCAAGGAGCTGGGACTAGTACCTGCCGGAGCGTTGAGGGCTCTGGTCAGAGTGCAAGCCCACAGAAGGTAGGGTCTTAGTACCGGCACCCTTGTTAGAAAGGCCTGGGCTGTCATCTTCATCACTTCCAATGGAGAACTATGCACACACATGAACAGAGTTACATCCCAGCAGACACCTTCATCATGTCCTGAACCTCTCTGTACCACCCTTGGCCAGCCAACCCTCCCTCAGTGAACATGCCCTACCTTTGCTTTCTGTGGGGGACCTGAGGGCGGAGGCTCCACGGGCTCTGCCTCAGATTCTCCCTCTTCTTCCTCTTCTTCCTCCTCCTCCTCTTCTGCTCCAGCTCCCCCCTCCTCCTGGATGGGGGGAGTCCCTTCTGAGGGAGGAGCAGAGGTCTTCTCCTTTTTCCTCTTCCTCCTGGTGTGCCGAGCAGAGGTGGGGGGCAGTCGCCGCAGCTTGTGGGGTGGAGGCAGGCGGGCTGAGAGTGGGTGATGGGTGTGGTGGGATGTGTGCCGGTGAACTGGGGGTGCAGGAGAGTTGGTTGAGATCCCTGAAGCAGAGTGGGGCTCCCCAACCCCAAGGAGTACACACCTTATTCTAGCTCAAGGTCTGAAACAGAGGCACCCTAGACCTTCCTCTAAAGTCAAGACGTCCCTCCCAACTACTGTGTCCATGCTTCCTGTCATTCGTGAGGTCACGTAGAGTGGGGACAAGAGTGACAGAGAGGGAAAGTGGCAAAAGGGAGTAGGGAGATGTGACACAGAAGAGAAAGAAAAGCTAAGGGAAGACAAAACAGGGAACATGGGATAGCAGAGAGTGAGTGAGGCCAGAGTGGATGATGAAGGTCACTGAGGGAGGCCTCAGGGCCATCTCCCCTGCATCTCCCCCAGTCTGGAGCCCAGCTCTCCTGACAGGTGAACGAGTGATGGTGAAGGGAGGCAGGATGACTTAACATGGCATGGTGGCCCAGCATAGAGTCCAGCACGGGATGGCACTGAGTGATCAAGCCGGAGGTGAGCGCAGTAATGGTGGCGATGAAGGTGATGATGAAGGCTGTCGCACTAGGGGGTCCCCAGGCTACCCACACTCAAAGTCCCGCTCGCTGTAGCTGCGGCTAGGCTTCTCAGGGTCCCAGGCCGGGGTCTTGCTGATGAGGTCCCCAAACCTGCTCACAGCCAAGGTCTTGCCCAAGTCATCATCCTCTTCTTCTACATCTGGACCCAGAGGGGGCTCCTCTAAGGGCACCCGGACCTGCAGGCCAGACAGCCTCTCCTAAGAACCTCTAGTTCATGAACACTCCCCACCCACCTCCAACTCAATACTTCAACGGCCTTCCCAACACCTTCACCCTTGCCTTCATCAACATCCCCAAAACACCCAGGGCTTCCCCAGTCCTTTGGGGGCACCAGCCATGAATGCAAGAAATACCAAAGACCCCTTGTTCCTCCACACTACCAGTACAGCTCCATGTCTGGATCTGGTGGTCCCAGGGTCACCCAGAGGACACCCCACCCATCCTGCCTCTCCTCCCCCACCCCACCCCCACGCAGCAGTCACCTGGGGTAGAGGGGAGGCGCCCCCGGGCGGCGGGATCGCCCCATTAGCCATGGTAGGCCTGAAGACTTAGGAATCTCTCAATCACTATGGGACCCAAACCCCGGGTGAGAAGAAGGGGGCGCTGCGGAGACTTCTTGTGGAGTCCTGGGGGAGAAGCGCGGGGTCAGGAATCGCGCTGGTGGGCCGCCTCCCGGGAGTTGCATCCTCCTGCCCAGATCGCGCTCCCTTCCCAGGCCCAACCCGGTCCAGGTCAGCCCGATGTCCCCACCGGCCTGAGGCCCACGCCTTGCCTTAAATACCTCCGGGCTCCGGAACCTGCGGGGCCTGGGAGAGCCGCCGCGCCCCATGTCCCTCCCCGCTCTCGCTCCGGGGCGCGGCTGGCGAGTTCCCGTCTGGCCTCTCGCCGCACAGAGCCCGGCCGGGCGGACGCAGGCGCCGGAGCCCGCAGCCCACGGCTCCACCTCCTAGCACTAGGCTCAGTCGGCCCGCCGCCACCCGGCCCGCACAATGGGAGCGGACGAGCCCTGACTTACCCCGCCCAGGCCAGCGCGGACTCCGCGCTCGGGTCCCCGCGCTCGGGTCCCCGCAGGATCCCACCTGCCCGCAAGACCCCTTTCCAGGAGCCCCACGCATTGCGCGGGGAGGAGGGGCGGGTGCACTGCCCTAAATTCCCACAATCCCTCAAACACACTCCTCCACCTTGCTTTTACCCCTCCCTTTCCCTCAGGAAAATTGGAGGAGACCCCCTTCGCACATACAGCCTGGACACGAAATCACAGACCCCTGGAAGCCATTGCCGTCAACACCTCCAGTCTCAGTTCAGTGATGCCCTTCAAAGGCCTGGTTTCTGGCGCTGGGCACCACCCAACATTTGACCTTGGCACACTATCTACCCATCTGTAGCCAGAGGCAGCTGAAACAGGGGCATCCCAGTTGTGCCAACCACTCTAAAATCCTGTGGCTAAGCTTCCACGGTTCCTCTCCTCAACCCCTCCCTTCCCCGCTTAGGACCTATCTCACTTTCCAAGGTCGGAGAGGTCTTTGGAAGGAACACCTGGACCCCAGTGTGGTCTCTGAGTCTCTGAAACTGGGCACCTAGCACAACCCATGCCCATAAAGGCCCTGAATAGCCATCAGCTTAAGCCATGCCCCTACACCTTAGAATAAACAAAGGGGGAAGAACTGGGGCTAATCAAAGGGTCAGCAGAAGGTGGGACGGGCAGGCTCCAGCAAGGGAAACAAATGTCTCCCTACTCAGCAAGGGAAGTGGAAAGGAGGGGAGAGGAGCATGCACTCTACCCCTCTGTCCCCTGCCCCGCATTATCTCAGCCCCACACAAGGAAAGAGCTTATACATACAGAGCCTTGGGGATTGCTGAGGAAACATAGCTGCCGTCTGACTTCCCACTTTGTGCACAGAGCCCCGTGCTGGGTAGACCCCTCTATGTTCCCTCCCTGGAATCAAGGCTTGCCTCTATTTCTTTCCTATTGCTGTGATAAAATACTCCAGCAAAAGCAATTTAAAAGAGAAAGGGTTTACTCTAGCCTTACTGTTCAAGGGTGCAGTCCTTCATGCTGGGGCAGTCAAGGTAGCAGGCGCTTGAAGCAGATGCTCATACCACATTTAAGACCGTGAAACGGAGATGAGTGGTCCAGCTACCACTCCAGTTTACACAATTCAGACTCCCCTGGCCAGAGAAGTGGTCCTGCCATAACTGAGTCTTCCAAAAGCCCAGCATGGTGGTGCATGGCTTTAAACTCAGCAAGTAAGGGGCTCAGGCAAGCAGATTTCTATAGGTTTAGGGCCAGCTAGGCATGCCCAGAGTCCCACCTCTGAGGAGATTCTAGATGTCATCAAGTTGTCAGTTAACACTAATGGTCCCAGGGAACTATTATTCTTTTTTTTTTAATTTTATTTTATTTTTAGGTTTTTCGAGACAAGGTTTCTCTGTGTATCCTTGGCTGTCCCTGGACTCATTTTGTAGACCAGACTGGCCTTGAACTCACAGAGATCTGCCTGCCTCTGCCTCCCAAGTGCTGGGATTAAAAGCATGCACCATCATGCCCAGCCTGGCACTATTATTCTTATTTCAACTGAGAATATGGAGATGCAGGAAGGCCTGTTACCCCATAGATGTTACACCTAGGAAGAAGGTTACCCACAAATTTGGGCATCCCTGGCAGACTGAAGGTGACTGTCTGTGCGACAATCATTTACTCTAGATGTCTCACTATAATCCAGTTTACAGGCAGATGAGAAAGTGAAAAAAGATGTCGGTACCGGGCATCAGCTGTGCAGAAACAGAGCATTCAATTTGTTTTCCAAAAGTAAAGCATATGAGGCCCATGTGTTGGGGTTGAATTGTGTCCCCCAAAACTCACATACAAAATCTCAACTTCCATGACCTCAGAATGAGCCCGTATTTGGAAATAAAGCCATTGCAGTTGCTAAAGTCATACTTGAGTGGCACGTGCTCCTTTCTTATTCCGATATGGCATGTCTATAAGGGAAGACTTGGATACAGACACTCATTGAAAGAACACTGTGTGAAGACTGGCAGTATGCTGTCACCAGCCAAGGAAATTCCAGAAACTGAGAGGCCTGGAACAGGACCTTCCTGAGCATCTTCAGAGAGAACTTGGCTCTGTGGACACTTGATTTCTGTCCTCCAACTGTGGAACAATGCGTTGTGAAGCTGTGCTCTTTGTCCTACTTCATTACAGCAGCCCCACTGAAGTAACCCACTGTCCCTATCCTTCATCACTCTGAGTCAGCTAACTTGGCTTTAAGATGGTTCTTAATGGAACCATCCCTTGCTGGGAACATTTTACGAGGATCCCTTTCATGTTCTATCCTCCACATCAGGGTGCTGGACCCTCCCTCACAGCCTGGGAAATCATCAGTGACTTTTATGTCAAGACTGCCTGAGAAGTTTTGGTCAATCTGGGGGCCCTAGGGTGCTGGGTTCTGCAACACACAACTTGTCCCTTATAGATCCCACTCCAGAGTGGATGGTGATCATAGATTCTTCTCTCACTAGGAGGGAACACCCAACTGGTCCCTTGAGACCCTTACTCCACCCAGAATCATGAGCTTCAGTCTCAACTCCACAAGCATCTTCCTTTATCATCTGTCTCTGGAATGATGAAGTAAAATATCCCCCTGGAAGGGTCTTCAGAAGCCCGTGCTCACCTCTCATTCTGAGCCGGGGTGAGAAAGAGATGCTCACACACCTACCACTTGTTTCGGAGCAGCTCGTTCTATTTGACAATATATTCTTTCATTATGCCTGCAGATCTCCTAGCATTCTGCCTCTAGAATATCTGTACTTGTCAGTCCCCCATTGTGACTTTTCATAGGGTCTTTATTACCATGAAAAGACTATCCCATGCCTGCATCAAGGATGGCCACTTTGGTGGGTGTCAGCTACCAGGTCAGAGCCTGTAGATGCTTAAATGTTGACAGGAAAGATGACAGCAAAGACAGATGAAGCTGGTAACAGACAAGTTCAAAACAGCTTCCCCACACACCCTCCCTCATAATGCAGTCTGATTTGAACTTCTCAACTGCATGCTGATGCCTCAGAATGATTTTTCTTGTACATGTAACACTACCAAAACCCATGCTCTCTGTCCAAGGAAGCAAGATTCATTTTGGCATTTGGACTTGGAGATACAAGTACACTGATTTCACAGTTCACCACAATTGAGCCAGGAGCTCATTTGGGTACATTTCTTTTACAGCCATTCTCTAGAATGACTTACTTGGTCTTGGGGTCTAACAGGTTAGAATCTAGACCAGTTAAATATATTTGTCACTTATGGCAACCTAAATCTTTGAAACCTCTTCTCATGTTTTGGTCATTTAAATCCTCTCTTGCCAAGGTAGAAGTTAGAAAAATAATGTGTCTTGACTCCCTTGCAGCTAGGTTAAGACACTGACCTGAGTTCCAACAGTCAAACTCACTAGTACAAGTTGTAAATTCAGAAGTGAGTGATATGCTCAAAGGATATCACCTCTAAGTAAGGGATGGAATGGAATTAAGTGGTTCTTCTCTGGGTAGCGAAGCAGAGGCTTTTGTGCCCAATGACATCATTATTTCTGCTACAGAAACTGTCATGATTCTTAGCTCTCTATTCCTCCCCCAAAACACTATGAAATATTCACTCTTATTTTATAAATCCTTCTCCGGCTTAAATTCATTGTTGGTTGCAACTAGGCAAGCTGGCTGATACAAGCAGGAGAAAGGCTCTGAATCCAGGTCGAAGGGAGAGCATCAGGCAGCAGTGGCACTGACATTAGAGAACTGGCAGAGAATGTGAAGCTGTGGCCCTCAGTGCTCTCTCTTCTCTTGTGATGATTGTCATGCCTCATTATCCCCATCCTGCACCTTTGGAATTTTTTTGAGACAGGGTTTCTCTATGTGTCTCCATGAGTCCTGCCCTGGCTGTCCTGGACTCACTTTGTAGACCAGGCTGGCCTTGAACTCACAGAGATCTACCTGACTCTAGTACACTACCATGCCTAGCCCCTTTGGAATTTTTATTTTACTGTATTTGTTTATTTATTTGGAGGGTGGGGGAGCAGGACATGGTGCTTGAGTAGTGATGAGAAAGCAACATGATGTGGGAGGTGTTTTGTCTCCTTGATATTCTCCCCCCCCCCCCAGACATTAAGACATGGTTTCTCTGTATGTAGTCCAAGGTGTTCTGGAACTCACAGGTCCAAAAGATCAAACTCAGGTTGCCAGGTTCAGTGACAAGCACCCTCATCTGCTGAGCCATCTCACCAGCCCCTATCCTTTACTCTTAAAAGAAAAAGAAAAAAAAAAAGAATTGGATTTTCTTATGTGTATAAGTGTTTTCCTTATATGTATTATGAATACCATGTGCTTGCCTTTGGAGGTCAGGAGGACATTGGATCATCGGGAACTGGAATTATAGATGGCTATGAGCCTGTGGGTACTGGAAACTAAACTCAGGTCACCTGCAAGAACAGCAAGTGCTCCTACCTGCTGGTCCATCTCTCCAGCCTCCCTACACACACACACACACACACACACACACACACACACACACACACACACACACACTA
>CAJQZJ010030162.1:435011-465233 GCA_907164525.1 Lophiomys imhausi | reverse complement strand
TTTTTTTTTTTGGTTTTTTCGAGACAGGGTTTCTCTGTGTAGCCCTGGCTGTCCTGGACTCACTTTGTAGACCAGGCTGGCCTCGAACTCGCAAAGATCCGCCTGCCTCTGCCTCCCAAGTGCTGGGATTAAAGACGTGCGCCACCATTGCCCGGCTTCCATTCTTTTTTTTAAAGAGTTTTATTTTCCTAAATGTACAGTTCGTTGAACCTGTTCATGCATCTTCACCAGAAGCTGGGGCACCTCCACCCTTTGTGTTTCTGTTGTAAATTACTTGGACCCCCTACTTGACACATCTTCCACTAGCCCTTGAAGGCTGCCTGGCTGAGGAACCCCAGGCAATCAGTCTCTCAGTGGCCACGGCTGGAGTAATAGGCTTATAGATGAGAACTTCCTTACAGTTTGTCGTACACAGCCTTGTCAAACAGGGCCAGGATGTTGGGCTTGCTGTGAATTTTGTCTTTGTAGCACTTTTTTTGGCTTTACCCTCGGACTTATTTACTGGGTCTTTGTCTTTCTTGGTCAACTTTCCAGCATTTTTCTTCTTGTCTCCTGTCCTTGAGTAGTATAGTGATCTCGAAGAGTGTCAGCAACCACTGCATATTGCCAGACTGTCTTGACTCATCAGCTCCCAGTAATGACACAGAGATTAATATTATTTATTATAGCCTAGGCCTTAGCTGGCTCCCTCCCAGCTAGTTCGTATAACTTAATTAACCCTGTTTATTCTAGCCATGTGTCCCGTTACCTCTCACTATGTCCTCGTAAGTTCTACTTCCTCCACCTCTGGCTGGCAAAGCTTCCACACCTGATTCTTTCCTGTCTCTGCCCAAATGTCCACCTATCATCTCCTGCTCTGCTATAGGCCATCAGCTCTTTATTAAACCAATCAGAAGGTGATGGAGAAGAGTGCAAAAACACTGAGACAGGTGATGCTGTACAGAAGTCAGTGTTTGAATACCACAAAGAGAGCCTCACGCAGTGCACAAAAAGATCATCCCAACAACTGTAGCCTCCCCAGAAAAAAGGGCACATTGTAAGAGGAGTTAGATTAATATAAATTAGATTTAGTGACTATCTAGGGGCTTCTGATTCAGTCTCTTAAAGGGGGGCTGGAAGATCAGCCTGGCACCTGTGGGCACTTGGCATGGCAGTATATGGACTAAAACCAAGGTTTATGGCTTGGCATTGTTTTCAGCTCCTAATAGCCTTACGAAGTGGACAGAGCCCAGGTTAAGCTGAAGACAGGTAAAACAAAGAGACACCCTATTTAAGGATGAAGTGGGTGGAGCCTGAGATTTCTCACACTAGAGAATGAGATGCAAGATGGCTTGTATCATCTGGAGAAAATGATGGCGGACTGAAAAGCTGATCTCAAACAAAACTGAAAAAATACAGTCAGCTCTTCCTGAGACAGAAAGAAGCTGGTGAGCACAGAATGCCTCAGCAAGGCAGCAAAAACCCAAGGACTAAACTCTGTGGCACAGCTTTTGCCTAGAGGGGTACAACCAGTTCAAACAGCAGCCTAAACAGAACTGTGGCCAGACCCAACGACTGCGGCAGAGCAGCTGAGTGGCTAATACAAACTGACCAAGTTGGACTATGGACAGCTGAGGCTCCAGAGAGAAAAAAAAGCCTCAAGTCTCATTTAAAGAGAAGCTGCCATAGACAATTTACCCTAAAGGACCTATGTCTGAGGTGTTCCTGAGGAAAGACTGTTGACCAACTGCCTTAAAGGATCTACTCTTGAGGTGTTCCTGAAGACTGAGGACCTGCCCCAGAGACTGTATCCTTCTAAAAGGTTAGGATTAGTTGTCAGATAATAGTTGTTATAGTTATTAATAGGGTTAGTTGTTAGGTAATAGGGGGTTATAGTTATTCATAGGGCTAGTAGTTAGGTAATAAGTGTTTATATTTGTTATAAGTGCCTATAGTTAATAAATTTGCTAATTAAAAATTTCATCTTCATTCTTTACTCTTAATGATAACAGCATAATAATTTTTTAAAAATTTATTTATTTTAATTTTAATGTATATGGTGTTTTGACTGCATGTATGTCTGTATGAGGGTGTCAGATCCCCTGGAATAGGAATTATTATAGACAGCTGTGAGCTGCCCTGTGGATGCTGGGAATTGAACCCAGGTCCTCTGAAAGAGCAGACAGTGCTCTTAACCACTGAGCCGTCTCTCCAGCCCAATAATAACTTTTTTACTTGGAATTTAAGTGGTACTTTCCAGCTTACAAGGCACTGTGATATTCTCATGGTCGCTCACAGCAACCCTCTACTTGACTGGTAAGAAAAATAAGGCTCATGAAGTATAAGCAGCTTGCTCAAGATTCAAGACCCAAGGCAACACAGCCAAGGGACCCCAAAACTCTGCCATCCTGTCTAACATTTACCCCTAAATATCAGAGCATGCCACCATTCCCCCACCATGTCTCAATGCCCTTATGCAACTGCTAACCCTTCCAAGCCATGTGCAAAACTGAAATATATCACTCACTTCCCAGGTGCATTTTTCAAGACTGTCTTTGCTATCAGAGGCTGCAGAAGTGAGAAGTTAAGCATGACATCTCTGGGGCCAAGTGGCCTGAGATCATAACCCAGCTTGGCCACTTGATAACTGCTTGAGCAAGTTATTTATTACTGTTTCTGTCACTCGGTTTCTCCAGCAGTGACAATGGGGTTCTTGAGGGGAAAAGTGAGTTTGTCTGGGTATAGCACATAGAACTAGTGGAACTCAGGAAACATTAGAAATGCTGCTTCGAACGAACCTCAGACTTACAAGTCTTCAGAGTCCTCAGATAAGCATATGAAAGGACAGTGTGTACACATGAAATAAATGCATGTTAGTTTATGTTAACATAAAAGAGCAGTATGTTAAGGGCTACAATAAATTTACCAACTATGCAATTCCCCCAAAGGCAAGGAGACCCAGAAAATCTACCTCCCATCAGGTAGATCCTAATACTCTTTGGCCAATAGAGCAACTTTCCCCCCTTTGGGAGTTTGAGCCCAGAGCTTCATACATGCTAGGACGGCACTCTACTGTTGAACTGTAATCCAGCCCCATAAATGCAATCCTTGCTTGGTAATCTTTTTTTTTAATTTTTTTTTATTTATTTTTTTTTTTTATTTTTGGTTTTTCGAGACAGGGTTTCTCTGTGTATCCTTGGCTGTCCTGGACTCACTTTTGTAGACCAGGCTGGCCTCGAACTCACAAAGATCCGCCTGTCTCTGCCTCCCAAGTGCTGGGATTAAAGGCGTGCGCCACCACCGCCCGGCTCTTGCTTGGTAATCTTAAAGTGGTGCGGTGGGTATGGTTTCATTGAGGCCAGATTGTCACTTGGACTCTGCTGCTCCCAGGAGCACAGCACTCAAGCCATTGCTACTGAGTGGTTTCATGGTCAGGCTGTTACAGGGAAGGTGGCATTGAATAAAGGCCCAGGCTCTGAAGTTTGACATGTTGTGACTTCATACCACTTCAGTGCTTGACACAGAACAAGAATTCAATAACTGTCACTCTTACTTACTATTCTTGTTACTCTGCGGTGGTTTATCTCATAATCCACGTGTACCGGGCCTCGACTTCACCACAAATCCAATGTCTGGACACTACCTCTGTCCCCGAGGATCATCTTTCCCAACAGAATCACCTTTCAGACCAGCCTTCCTGACATGTTTGTGTTGGGATGGCATTGTGACAGATGAATCCTTGTGCCACCGTGCTCCTGTCACCCCTGAACTAGTGGCCTGCTCGAGTTCTATTTTGGGGAAAGATGGGAGAGAAGGCAGAGATAACTTACCAGCATTTCTGCCGTTTTGTTCTCCCAGCAGCATAGCCATGGGCATTTTCTTTCTTTCTTTTTTTTAAATATTTTATTTATTTATTATGTATACAGTATTCTGTCTGTATGTATGCCTGCAGTCCAGAAGAGGGCACCAGATCCGATTATAGATGGTTGTGAGCCACCATGTGGTTGCTGGGAATTGAACTCAGGACCTTTGGAAGAGCAGACAGTGCTCTTAACCGCTGAGCCACCTCTCCAGCCCCAGCCATGGGCATTTTCAAAGGAAGAAAAAGAGGTGGGCTAGCAAGAGAAGGAGATCTTGGCCAGAAGCTGGGGAGGGGCTGAAGGAGCAGACCTTTGCCCTTTCCAGTCAGAAAAACAGGAGGAGGTGCCCCCCAGGCATAAAGAGAAAAAGAGTCAGGTCAGGGAGCCCTGCTAAACCCATAGGAGGGGAGCTTAAAATTAAAGTTCAGCTGTTTTACAAATATAAAGCATTATTTCATGGCACCCAAATTCATATACTGAGACCCACACATACATACCCCCTATATTCCATGCCAAGTGTTATGTATGCATTTGGTTACCATCAACAAGCAAACACCTACTTTTTATTATGAAGCATCTAGGGCAAGTGCCATGAAGGAAAAGCCCAGTAACATGGAAGATTCGGGTGGCGGGACTAGGGCCATCCTCCGTATGGAGGTGACAATTAAGTAATGACCTGAAGGATATGAAAGATTCAGATGCACAACTAAGGGTGGGTTGGAGAGGTAGGGGAAAGGACAACCCTGAAGAGTCTGGGAAGAACCCAGCAACAGCGGAGAATGATCCACATGAACAGCTGAATGATCTAGATGGTGTTCCGTTGATAGGATGTGGTGACCCTGGAAGTTGGTGTCACCAGGGAACATATGAAAGGATAAGCATTCCATAAGGCCTACAGTTTAAGACAGCACAGATCTTGTAGGCAGAAGGTCCAAGTGTGAGATTACCTTAGCAACCTAAGGCTCACTTTCCTCACCTGTAAAATGTAGATCTTCCCAGGGCAGTCACACTATCAAAAGAATGAGTGTGCACAGACAAGCACAAAGGATGACATTAAACACAGTTGGTGAAAGCCTTCTGAGCTGAGACAGGAGGATCTCAAGTTCACGGCCAGCCAGTTACATAACCAGACCCTGAAAGAGAATCATATCTGACTTTTCTTGCATCCCTCCTCCCACAGAGCCAGGCACCTCTGAGTGCTCAGTTAAGATCTGTGGAGTTGAATGTGAGTGCACAAGTAATTATAGTAACTAATAAACTAAAGAATGTTTTCTGTGGAAGCCAGAGAAGTCATCAGGTCCAAAATGATCAAATGACAAAAGCACGGACCAAGAAAATAAACATGCCCTGACCGACACCATCTCCAGAGGTGTCTGAGTTTCTTCCAAGACACACTGAGGAAATGTCCTCTCATAAACACATGGCCAATAAGAAGCAGGCATCCACTCTTCTGATTACAAAGAGCATTCCTAGGCTCCTGGGTGACAAAGCAACACATAATAACTGGCAGACAGGTTTTATACCCAGTATTAAATGCATTAAGGTTTGTATGTCTGTGTATATTAAACACCTCCGTGGAGTAGCTAGGTTATTGATTAGTATCAGTTCCATACTACAGATGAGCAAACAAGGGAAAGGTATTTGCTCACAGCTAAGCAGTAGATCATAAAACTAAGACATAATTCTAAATCCTGTGTCTTTTCCATGCTACAACCCTTGTAGTATACCACCACACTGACCCTTGTAGATGGATGCAAAATACAGCATGCACTCAGATGGTAAAGCACCACACAGAACCACACACATGGGCCTGAAGTTCTGCAGCTAAAACACCAGGGCAGTACTACCAAAGGTACTGTAAAATATTTTTGTTTGTTTGTTTTGTTCTTGAGACAGGGTTTCTCTGTATAGCCCTGGCTGTCCTGGAACTCACTCTGCATACCAGGTTGGCCTTGAACTCACAGAGATCCTCCTGCCTCTGCTTACCAAGTGCTATTCCTGGACAACCAGGGCTATACAGAGAAACCCTGTTTCAAAATACCTAAAAAAAAAAAAAAAGTTAAACCCTCAATGCCATTCCATCCCCTTCTGCCTCGTTTCAACTTTATCTCCCACCATTCCTTGTCCAGTCCTCTAAGATATAAACAAATGTAAGCAAATAGTAAGCCATATTCCCTTTCCCTGTTCTGTTTATGGCAGATGCAAGGCAGTGGTGTGGTGGTTTCAGAATCTTCTCTGCACTGCTTTCTAGGAGCCACTAGGCCTCTGCTGAGTGTTCTTAATGCCAATGTAAGGCCAGACAATCGATAGGCACTTGCTGGGCAGTGGGGCGATGAGGAAGGGCAGACTGAACCAATTGATCTCTGGAGACAGCCCAGAGCACGTGACAGGCAAGTGCGTTCTGACACCTCTGCCTACAGTCACCTTTACTCAGAGGGTGACAAGGTCTCCAGAGGAGATGCAGCTGCCTGGGGCCCTGCTTTCTGGTGAAGCCCGAAGCTAAAGGGTGAAACACCTCCCTAAGTGGTAATGGCCTCCTCAGGCCTGCTGATCTATCTTCTGGGTCACCAAAGAAAGAGCACCCTTTCACAATACTGCCAAGGACTGTTACTACTAAACAATGTTTAAGCAATTGTTTAACAAAAATCGTTAAACTATTAAATAGTTTCCCAGAAACTAGAAGCACAAAGAATTGCAAGAGGCCTCTCTTGGCTCCCCAGGTTCACATTTCCTTGCATGTCAGCCTAAATGGCTGGAGATTTTTCTGTCCCATCTGCACTGTGACCTGTTTCTGGAGATGCACTTGCTAAGAGATGTGTGCAGAAGCATCAATTTGGGCCAGAGGCTGGGCAGGCCTTTCTGAGATGCCTGCTTTCAGACAGCACAGAGTCACAGGTGGGAAGGCACCATGCACAGCACTGAGAAAGTGGACTAGTCATTTTGGGAAGTTTTAATTTACTTCAATTAAGAATTCAGGGCAGCTCTGAGCAAAACAGAAGTAGGTAAGATTACTTTGTGAGCCTCTGAAAAGGCCTGTCTGGGTCCTCTGCAGATGTCACTAGGGGGATAGCCATTCCAAGAGCACTACTTCCTCGTCAGTCCAAAGACTTAGTGTTTCCTCCCCATATTCCCACGAGACCAGATAGGGCACTGCCTGGGAGAAACTAACCCTAAGAATCAGTCTCTTGGTTGAATAGCTGAACCAACTACTCTTTTTTTAGGGGGAATGTGTGCATATGTGTGTATATGCATTGAAATTTCTCAACAGGTACAATGCTTGGCTCTAGAGGTCACTTACAGTCAGCAATGACAGAATCTCACTTATTATAGGCCTTTATTTAAAATGTAAACTTTGGGAAAGGGGGGAGGGAATTCACAATTTTCTTACAACTGTACTTAGAAGGCAGAGGCAGACAGTTTTCTATGAGTTCAATTCCAGCCTGGTCTACATAGCAAGTTCCAGACCAGTCAAGGTTACACAATGAGACCCTGTCTATAAAAGAACAACAAAAAGTCTTAAGAGGCCTAATGTTGGCTGGCAGTGACCCCATACAAGGCCATGTGATAGGTCACAACCTGCTTGAGGACTGGGTACATCCGGGTCAGTAGTCCTCTTGCTAGAGCAGGACTGGAGTTGCGTCTCAGTACAAACAAGGTTACTTCCAGGAAGAGCTTAGGGGGATGGCAGACTTTACGGGAGACCCTTCTGTGTACCACCCCTGACACCTGCATGGGAACAACTCTATTGATACCTGAGAGAAAGTACTGGAGAAACATTTTCACTGACCACTTAGCCTCTCTGCTAGGAAGATCCACCCAAGAGCCAGATCATTTCTCTTGTCCTTCTCTTAAGTTGTGGATCATCTGTGGCCGCACTAGCCAGTGGCCAACCGCCGCCAAGCAAGCAATCCCAGAGATCAGGAGAAGGGGATCCTGCAGGGCAACTCCTGAGTGACTCAGTGCAAGCTCAGGGCAGACACCTTATCGGTCGAGGTCCACAGCCTCTTGAGTTACTGTCCGGAGTCCAATGGAAAACAACTCTTCCCAGGGCTCCCGGATCCAGGTCAGCAGGGCTGTCAGTTGCTCTCCACACACAACACGAAGTGCCCAGAAACTCTCCAATCGAGACACCTGGTAGATCACACAGTTGGCAAGGGGAGACCCAGGAGGAGACATGCCAAGAGACCAAGAGAGGTCTTAGGAGAGGACTCACCACCCTCCTTGGCTTTTAAAGGCTCTAACCCCTCTTCCTTTCTTCCTCTCCCTAGGCTTATGTGACTCTGCATTAAAGGGCTGACTCTGAGCCTTGAAGTCAGCCCATCAGCATTGACTTCAGGCTCTAGGGGGCTGGTATTCACCGTCCTGTCTCTAATCTTCCATGCCGTAGGGAATGTCAGCTCTCGAGTCAACTCCAAGAACTGTGCAGGTTCAATTCCTGACTCTACCTTGTGGCCTGTGCAACCTTCATGTCCCTGTGCCTTAGTTACTGTAATCCAGGACCAACAGCAGCGTCTCCTCCTCATGTTGGAATTGTGAAGGTCAAACAGGTGGCATAGAGTGGGTGGGCTGATCACACCAACTCACACCAGCTAGGTATTTCAGCACAGGGCTCCAAGGCCAGGCTGATCACACTAACTCACACCAGCTAGGTACTTCAGCACAGGGCTCCAAGGCCAGGCTGATCACACCAACTCACACCAGCTAGGTACTTCAGTACAGGGCTCCAAGGCCAGGCTGATCACACCAACTCACACCAGCTAGGTATTTCAGCACAGGGCTCCAAGGCCAGGCTGATCACAACAACTCACACCAGCTAGGTACTTCAGTACAGGGCTCCAAGGCCAGGCTGAGCACACCAACTCACACCAGCTAGGTATTTCAGCACAGGGCTCCAAGGCCAGGCTGATCACACCAACTCACACCAGCTAGGTACTTCAGTACAGGGCTCCAAGGCCAGGCTGATCACACCAACTCACACCAGCTAGGTATTTCAGCACAGGGCTCCAAGGCCAGGCTGAGCACACCAACTCACACCAGCTAGGTACTTCAGTACAGGGCTCCAAGGCCAGGACATTGCCACTGTTTACGGCTGCTTTCTGCCCATACTGCTTTTCCAGCTCTTCACATCTGGACTCTGTCCCCACTATATGCCTGCCCTTCTCTTAGCAATTCAATATTAATTCAATTCAATTCAAAATATCCCAGTTCAATTCCCAACCTTCCTAGATGCATTTCTACATTGTACACACACACCTCGTCATAGAAGATCAGTCGCAAGTCCAAAGGACTTGTGCGATACAGCTGCACAGAGCTCAGACTGCTGAGTGGTTGCTGCTCCCTGACCTGAATGGAAGGATCTGGCCCCAGAGGAGGGGGCTGCTCAGAGGCCTCACCAGACACCACTGGGAGGGAGGATTCTGCCTGGGACCCTGCAAGGTCTTCATCTAATAGGTACAGGGTGGATAACGTCAGCAACAGGGACACAGGCCAGGTAGAGGAGCCTGGAGAGAGAGAGAAAGAGAAGGGGGGGGGTGACACCTAAACTGAAAGGTTATGTCAGGCCTGGATCCCCAGGACGAGTGTCCCAGCACTGCCCTGGAGAAGAGGTGTGGGTCACACTAAAGAGTGGGCCACAAATCAGCACTATCCTTCCACAAACTCCAGGGACCCCAACAGCCCAAAGCCCTGACAGCTTATATTGAGGGAGTCACCACAGCAGCCACCTCAAACATCAAGGGCCCACAGTCTCTTGGCAGGATGAGTGGGATCTATCTAGCCAATCTACCCGCTGTAGGAAGGCTGGGTGCCAAAGCTAAGGTCTCTAGACAGCTGGAGCTCTGAAGACCTCCTGACCCTGCCTAGAGAAGTGAGACACCCAGCCTGTCCAGTGGGAAGCCTGCAAGGGTGAGGAGTGTCAGTTTCAGATTCCAGAAACTGAAAATTACTACACGGGTGCTATTGTAGTGGCAACAGGGGACGAGTCAGGGACAATATGAGGTTTAGAAACCAGGGAAGGACCTGCAACATTGGCCTTACCTTCAGCCAGGAAGGCCCGAAGGTAGAAAAACTTGGGCACCTCTACAGACGTGTCTTTTTCCAGCAACGGCCTGAGGAGACCACAGCAGACACAGGAGGAGGATCAGCCAGAGCAGGGTGGGCTTCAAGGAATGGAAGTAGGTGGGGAGGTGCGGGCACAAGGATGAGGCTGGGACTATGTCTGGAGTCTGTCAAGAGGAGGCCTGGACGCCACCTAACCCTAAGGTCCTGCTGACTCACCAGAGCCGATGCTGCGGGGTCACCTCCTCCTCTGTCGCACTGATGCAGTTCCTCTGGGCGCGAGGCAGAGACTGCAAGACACCTGGATAGAGCCAGCCAGAGACAGAAACCCTCAGAGGCCTCTGCAGTCCTCTACCACAGCCTCCAACTTGGCTATGCTCCATAATTCTGGAAATCAAAAACTTCTACGGGGGGTGGGGTGGAGTGGTGGTGACAGAGCAGGAAGTTCCAGGACCTCAGTCTACTGGTGAGCATCAAACTGAGGAGCAGGCCCTGAAAGTTTGAGTCCCACAACCATCCTTCCCACCCTCTCCCTCACCTGTGAGCTCCTCAAGGAAGGCTCGGCATTGCCCGGCATCTCGGGGCAGCAGTAAGCAGCTGCCAGTCCCAGCAGCCCACTCCAGCCGAAGGCTCTGGCTTGCGAGGCCGAGCTCCATGCCACTCAGATCCTGCAGAGGAATGGCCAGGGTGGGCTGGAGCCAGTTAGCAGGAGGCCCACTAGAGAGAGAGCAGAGTGACCAAGATTAGGAGGAGGATGGGAGGAGATTGGCAGGACTGTGGCGCTGCCCCAGCTCCACACCTGGCACACTCACCAGATGGCCCCTGTCACCTTTAACAGGTAAAGCTTGTGGTCAGATACAACCACAAGGCACAGAAACTCCCCAGTGTGGCCTGCTAACACCACTGGCACCTAAGGGAAGGGAAAGTTGATGAGAAATCAGAAAATAAAACCAAGGAGACAGGTGTCAGAGCAAAAGCTGAGCTACATCCCAACCACTGTTGCTATCGTGATCAACAGCCTCTCATCTGTCATTCCACTATTTTTGAGCCTGCAGTCTGCCCTCCCACTCACCGCAGCATCTCTTAGCATTCCCCCTGACCCCTAGCGTCCTCTCCACATTTCCAACCTATCGTCCACACTCAGTCAAGACTATCTTAAATAACAAACTTGACCATCACTCCCCTGCTTCAAATCCTCTGGGTGGCCCCTGGATCCCATGCAAACTCCCTGGCAGACACAGCAGGTTGCTACTGAATAGCTTACTCCTGTCTCCTAGACTCCCCTGAGGACACCTGCCTCTCCTCTAGTACACTGGCTGCCCCATCTTTCCCATGAGCTACTTTATCTTGGGCCTCTGTACATTTACAGGTTCCTTCTCCTACAGCACGGACCCACACAGACTGGATTAGACAGCCCCTCTAGGACTTGCACTGACTACAGTGGCTTCATACTGCATAATCCTGTTTCTCTAAGACTGAGGACAAGACAGTCAGATAGCTGGGCCTGAGTGTCCTGGTCACAAAGGAGTGGTAGCATGTTTGTACTGACAGGAGGACCAGGTTACCAAGTGCCAGGTATTACAATGAGCTGAGCAACAACAGATGCCAGCTCTCAGCCTCTGCTCTAAGTCAAGGAGCATTATCCCTCCCTACCTGGAGAGGGACAACTGAACCTCAAGTGTGAAGGACTACACACAGACCTTGGTGCAGCACTGGAACTCCTCCTCAGAGTCACTGAACACCTCAACATCCAGGAAGAGCCGGAGTCGGTGGTCCACACTGCGAAGACCAGAGCGTCCAGGGCCTACGAGCAATCAACAGGCCACCAGCCTGGCTCTGGGAGGCCACAGCTCCAGCTGACCTCCCCACCCCCCCGCCCTCCACCCCCTCCCCCGTGCCCATCCCTCCCCCAAGCACACCTCCACCTCGTTTTTATCTATACTCACGTGGGCTGAGGCTCCAGCTGGTATGGCCATGGGATGTGGATGCCTGAGGAGGGATGCCATCAGACTCGCTGGGATGGCCACTGTGGTCAGCAAGGTCACGGGCAGCGCCAGTGGAGGAGGAGGAATCAGGTGATTTGTCTTCCTGGTTCTGCTCTCTATTATGGAGTTCGCCAGACACAGCCAAGAGAACCACATGGTCACTCCCACAGTTTGGACATACAACAGGAGATTCTGGAGGGAGGGACGGAGAGCCTGTGAGCCTCACATGGGCACACCCCACCATGCTCATAATGCTCCCTGCAACCCTCCAGCCTCATCAGATCCGATCTCTAGCTCCAGTCATAGTCACCTGTAGAGAGAATCTCTTGTGGACTGCATAGAAGTCATCTGTCAATAAAAGGTTTATGGCCTATTAGCTAAGGCAGGATATAGAAGGTGGGACATCCAGCAGAAAGAATGGAATTGTGGGATAGAGTCAGGCATGGGAAGAGATTGTCCCCGGACTCTGAAGAAGTCAGATGCATGAAATTTAGGAGAGGTAACCAGCAATGTGGCAGATATAAAATAGGATAGATGGGATAATAAGTTATGAGCTAGTCAGGGAACATGCCTAACTATATAGACTAATCATTTATTCATAAATAATATAAGTCTTCAAGTCATTACTTCTGGAAACAAGAGGCCAGGTGGAAAAACTCAAGGTTACACATGGCGTTCAACATGATAGGCATGTTATCCAAGCTTAGAGCCTGGGAAGCCACAGGGAAGGATGAGTTAGCACTGTGCTCTGTGATTGGAGCAGCTGAAGTGTATGACAGGGGCTAGCTAACAGGGGGGCAGGAAACCAAGGAGAGGACGGTGGACTTGCAGGTCCTTCCACCCTGCAGTGCAGCATGGCAGGCCACTGGGGAAAGCAGAGGCCTGCAAGCAGCAGGTAGAGCAAGAGTGGACCTGAGCCTCAGGCATGCCCTGCAGGTGAAAAACTTCCCAGAACTGCGGGTGAAATGGGCCTGGGCAAGCAGCAGCAGATCACAAAAGCATGCCAACATAATAGGCACCCAGGGCTGCAGAGCGGCTCTAGCCGGATTTGGTAGACAGAGCCCATGAGCTACAGACAGTGGGCAAAAACCACAACCCAATTCATGTCCACTCTGGAAAAGCCTACAACCGCCCAGAGGCAGGGACTGACCCCAGAACGGGTGGAGCTGGAACTTTAGTGAACCAGTGAACCAGCAAGGCCAGCCTGCTAGACTGAGCTAAGGGGCAAAGCTAGCCACCATGGACACATGCTGGCCTGAGGAGCCTGCAAACACACAGATAAGCAAAAGAAGCATTTTCCCAGACCTGCAGTGGGACTAAAAAGCCTCAAACTTCTGAACTGGTAAGGTATTTAGTTTGAAAACAATAAAAGAAAAAAGAAACTAAGTATAATAAAAAAGGAAAGGCCTTAAAGAGAGGAGTTAGAGATTAAAAGGAAAGATTATTTTCTGGGTTAAAATGGAAAACGCAATGACACAATGCATCTGGATCCCATATGGTTTTGTTTCGCCTTTCAGCATACAAATTTTTTTTTCAGTGACATTTACAATTTTATATATCCTCTTTAAGAGAGATCAGAATGCCGGGCGTGGTGGTGCACACCTTTAATCCCAGCACTTGGGAGGCAGAGGCAGGCGGATCTCTGTGAGTTCGAGGCCAGCCTTGTCTACAAAGCAAGTCCAGGACAGCCAGGGCTGTTACACAGAGAAACCCTGTCTCAAAAGAAAACAAAAACAAAAAAAAAAAGAGAGAGCGATCAGAATAAGCCAGGTGTGGTGGCTCACGCTTTTAATCCCAGCACTCAGGAAGCAGAGGCAGGTGGATCACTATGAGTTCAAGGCTAGCCTGGTCTAAAAAGTGAGTCCAGGACAGCCAGGGAAACACAGAGAAACCCTGTCTTGAAAAAACAAGAAAACAAACAAAAGGAGAGAGAGAGAGAGAGAGAGAGAGAGAGAGAGAGAGAGAGAGATCAGAATAAAGCAAAGACTAAAAGAAAAGACTTAGAAAAAGACTAAAAAAATTAAGTGCAGCCGGGCAGTGGTGGCGCACGCCTTTAATCCCAGCACTTGGGAGGCAGAGGCAGAGGCAGGCGGATCTTTGCGAGTTCGAGGCCAGCCTGGTCTACAAAGTGAGTCCAGGACAGCCAAGGATACACAGAGAAACCCTGTCTCGAAAAACAAAAAAAAAAAAAAAATTAAGTGCTAGATTGGTGGCCATAGAACAGATGGTAGAGGATCCTTTAAATCAAAATAACCTTCAGAAGAATCCAATCTGAAACCTACAATAACAGCCAAAGAGGTAATTCCAGAAGAGAAAAATCCACCCTTTAAGGTGATGCAGTAGCTTATGTGTGTCATTTGGAGAGCTTGAAAATCTAATATATGTACATGTGTGGACAAGTCATACCACACTATGGATGCTGATCCATATTCAGAATCCCCGTTGGGCTTCTAACTTGAATTCTGAAAGGGATGATTCTGAGACTGCATATTTATTAGGGTGGTGACGGTCTTGGAATGCCTTTACAGACTGAAGGTGATGATGCTTCAACGTTTGTATCCATTAGAAGGCAACAATTTTTTAGACATTATGACATGAAACCTGTTAAAACATGTAACTTACAATCCTACAGGTCAAGCAATTATGGAGAGATCTAACAGGACTTTAAAGGAAATACTCATAGGACAGAAGGGGGATATGAGATCTGCCAGCGACAGATTAAATAATGCCACAGGACCTATGGAGCATAGCAAGCATTCAGAAAGGGCCGTGATGTCCACTGCTTATGTGCCTCAGTCTGCTAGGCCTGCTACAGCAGACTCACAATAGGCAATAACACAAGACTATTTTTTCTGGAAAAAAAAAATTTAGTTTTGCTATGTCTGCTGCCAAGAAGGGTGGCCGATAAAAACTATGCATGTCAGACAGCCGTTATCCGGACTTTCCCTTCTTTCTTCAATGTCTTCAAAGCCCTTATTATTTGACTGGGCTACAATGGGACAATCCCAAGATCAGAATGCAAAGAAATACCATAAGGTGCTGCTGTATCCTACCGAGCACTTACAAGGTCGGTCAAGGAGGGACAACCTGTGCCAATCCCAAAGCAGCCCACTCAACAGGCACTGCAGAGGGCTCATGACAACCTGGCGCTGCGCTGAGGGCTTGTTAGGGTTTATGCCATTCCTGAAATGTTACCCTCAAACAGCCAAAAGCCATTAAGTGACGAAAAACTGAGTGTGTTTAAGCACATTCACAGAACAGCACTTACCAACTCTGATGAGACTGTTTCTGCTGTTTAATGCAGCAAGGAGGCAATCACATTTCCCGCCCCATGCCAAACAGTTGCCCCCACTTCCCTAAGGCCTTCTTCCCTGGGGCTCCCTCTCCACACTCCTCTCAGAGACACCTTCCCTGCAGTGGGGGAGCTATGTGGGCAGGGAGGTCAAGGGCACAGCTGGCACCTGCATTTTGAAATAGAGGCTTCCAGCCTTCTTCACTCTCCAGTCCCAACCTGGGCTCCTCTGGCTTGAACTCATGACTACAACGCAGACATTGGAATCTGGTCCGCTGTGGGTCCTTGGCCTCCTTCTCAGTGGTGAATGGGGTCAGCACAGCAAGTAGCTCCTGAAAGGAGGTGAGTCAGAAGACAGCTAACTGTGAGCAGGTGGGATTGCCTGGAGGACCCTAAACCACACAGCCTGGACCTGCTCCCTCCACCCTTCCCACCTGCCTCTAGACCGCATCACCTGGATGGCCTCATGGGCCTCTGGCTCCAGCACGGCATAGCGGCGCAGCTGCCGGTCAGGACAAATGTAGGCAAAGCGCAGAACAAGAACTGGAGCACCAGGGGGTGGATCTGAGCCCTGTGCAGGAAGAAAGGAAAACACAGCAGTGGGCAGGGGGAAAGAAGTCAGGGCTACACGGAGCTTGGAGGAAAACAGTAACTCTGGACCCCACAATGCTGGTGCTGACACCAAACCATAGCGCAGAATCCATCCTTTAGACCACCCTCCCAACTAACAGGCAACAGCCCTCACACCCAGTACTCCTCCTTGGCTCCATGGACTTATGAGAAGGTGGAAAACACCCAGCCCAGAGCCTGGCACACAAGAGCCAACAGGTTGTTAAAGATGACTCTGGAAAAGCCAAGCATCCCTTCCTGAGCCCCTGTCCCCACAACTCACCTCAGGCACTGGTTCTCTTTGGGTCCCAGTCTCTGGCTCTAGCTCAGCTGCCACCAGGCTCTGTAGCTCCAGCCGCTCGAGAGTCCGAGCTGCTTGGAGTTCCACTTCAAACAAGTGGGAAGAAGTGACTCGGAGAAAGCATTCCTTGCCCTGCATGCCCCCAAGCCCCTGCAAGGGACACACCAACATGGGGCGACAGAGCTCTGCTGCAGAGACCAAAAGAGAACTGGAGTGGATAAAGTGTCCAGAGCCTCTGCCATCCCATGAGTGGCCTTCTACCCAGCCTGGCCTCTCTACAGTCCTGATGTCCCAATACCACTTGCCCATATCCCCTATGGTCACAGGCCTCTCACCCTCCACTTCCTTCTGCTCTAGCTCCTCTTTCTCCTCCAGGTCCTCTCTTGACTCCTCTTCTTTATCCTGCTCTTCCTTCTCTTCTTCGTGGGGCTCTGGTTCCACCCTGCCCTCCTCTGATACCTTCTGTGGTGATTCCTTAGTATCTTCCCCTGTGGGTGGAGGGTTGCATGCAGTCTCCAGGCTCTGGGCATCCAGAGGAGGGGTGCCTAGGGCAGGAGTCTTGGTGGTAAGAGGGGGGCTCCCCAAGGTCACCAGGTGGCTCTTATACTGCAGCCAGTCACAGCCAAACCGCTCCCGGAAGCTGGTCAGCAGCTCAAGTTCCCGGTGTTGTTGCACAAACCATCCTGGGATGTAGGAGAACAGAGAGCTGAGGCCCTACCCAGACCCTAGGTGACCCTGGCCTCTCTATGGCTACTCCTCAATAGACTTCCCCCCAGCAGAATGTCCTCAGACATGTCCTATGGAATACTGTGATCATAAGCAATTCTGAACCACACACCAAACAAAACTTGTGGAGAGTCAGGAAGCACAGCCACACGTCTCAGATATGAGATGACTCGTAGGAAAGAAATTTGTTTCACATTGTTTCAGCTTATGCTTCCCAAACAGTTCTAGTCATAAAATCTCTTTATTATAGAATCTGTAGAACCCTATGAAATCCATGTTCCTGAGAAGAATGCTGTCTGGAAGCAGGTGCCTCTCTTTGGGCTAAACTAAGAAAATAACGGACTGAGGGGCCCCCCTTCACCAAAACTCAAGTTTCTCTTATGACATCTACATCAAGATGAGAGAGGTCTGGAGGGAGGTGAGAAGGGAGTGAGCAGGTGGGGTCAACTTACCAGCCGGGGAGGGATCCAGAGTTCGGAGCTCTGGGTCTGTGTCACTGGGCTCAGAGATGCTAGCACGCCTCACACGAACTCGGCTCTGGTTTGGATAGACAGTTGGAGCCTTTAGCCTGGCCAGCCATGGCCACCCACCTAACCTACCAGAAAATGCCAAGTACTAACAAGGACAAGGCCTTACTGTTGCTAGTCTACTGAGTACCTACCGAGACAGTGAAGACCCCACCCATGCCCAGACACAAACCAGCAACAGATACCACTCACCTTTACCTTACGAAGAGGGGCCTGGGCTGCAATGCCCCCTGAGGAGAGGCTGTCACTCAACTCAGGGCCACCTGAGGTTTCTGGGGTACCCCCCACTGGCCAGGACAGAGGTTGAGGCATGGGACCAAGCCCTGAAGATTCTGAAATCTGGAGTGTGACAACAGGAAGTAGGTCAGAACCAAAGGAACACTTCTGCCTGCTTGAGCTAACCAAGAGAAGGATCCTACTTTACACTGACCAGGAAGACCTCTCCTACCCTGAGGAGAGCTACTGCTCTCCCTTCACATCATCCCACCCCCACCCGACTAACCTGAAGATCCTTCAGTGACAAAACCTCACCATCAAGCAGGAACTGTGAAAAACAAAGGACAGTGCTCGAGCTAGAGGCCATCACCAGTGACTAACAGCACTGGAGGGTGACTAGGCCTTTGGCCTCTCACTCAAGAATGACACTAGACAATCACTCACACTCACACCGTGAGCAGCATCTCTGGCCCGAGGTGACAAGTACTGAGCAGTGGTTGCACGGTGTGCAGGGTGGAACCACAAAGGGTTACCTTCCAGATATAGCTGAGGGGCAGAAAAGGAGAATGAGTAGGCCAGGGGTCCCCACTGTGTGAAGGCACAAGGAGATCCAGACCCGAAGGTGGCTCCCAGGCCCATTAGGAACTCATGTCTCACCTTACGGAGCTCGGCCAGCAGCCATAGTGGGGACAGCTCTGTATGTCCTTCTAGAAGGTTATAGGCCACATCGAGATGCCGCAGGTTCCTCAGCTGCTCAAGACCTATGGAAGAGGAAAGAAGGAAGAGGCCTTATGAAGGCCTGTTGAGGGTAAGAGTATGGTGGTCTGTGTGCTGAGGACAGAGGTAGGAGAAGGACAAATCTATATCACAGTTCTACCTCTAAGTCCTCATGGGGTGCCAGACACAGGCGGTCTGTAAGCCAACCTGAGCCACACCCATCTGATTCCCTTCCAGACTGGCCCCACCCTATACACATTACCTACTCACCCTGAAGGCTCCGAAGCTCATTGGCTCGAAGAATCAAAGTCCCCAGAGCAGCCCCTGAAGGTCCCATTCTTGGCACCAAGTGCAGGTAGTTATAGGAGATGTCCAAATGGCACAGCTCAGATAAATCCTGGCAGTGGGTGAGGAGACAAAGGTTCTCAACTTGATCAAGCTCTAAAGGGTCCTCTGTGCCATCTTCTCAAACCCACCTTGGCCTATAAAAACTGCAGACTCAACACAATTTCCTCTACCCTGCACTATAAGACCTGAACTGTTCCTAACAGTTCCAGGTTGCACTCCCGGATAGTGATGCCAACCCTAAACTCCCACCTGGAGTAAGACAAGGCCCTGAGGAACACTCAAAGCAACCAAAGAGATACTCTATTTCAGCCACCACCTGAAGACAGGACCTGTCTCTGTCTCCCAGAGGGACAAGATGAACCTAGCCACAGTGCAGTCAATAAGAAAATCCAGGGCTGGAGAGATGGCTCAGCGGTTAAGAGCACTGGCTGATCTTCCAGAGGTCATGAGTTCAATTCCCAGCAACCACATGGTGGCTCACAACCATCCATAATGAAATCTGGTGCCCTCTTCTGGCCTGCAGATATACCTGCAGACAGAACACTGTATACATAATAAATAAATCTTTAAAAAAAAAAAAAAAAAGAATTGTTAAAAAAAAAAAAAGAAAATCCAGATGCACTTCATGTGGCCCAAAGCCACTTCCTGTCTCATAAATTCCCAATTCTCAGTGTTCTGATGCCCTCCATACCCCTCGCTGTTCCTTCATTCTCCTTTCAGTTCACATTGAACCCTCCTCCCCATTTCAAGAGTTTATTTTTCACTCTCGTATGTCCTTACAACTGTGACAAGTACTCAGCCTTATCTATCTTTAATGGAGGACAGAAGGGACACAGAGAAAAGCTTTGTCATCATCATAAAATCTCCCACTTCTGAGCTACACACTAGACTAAGGGACCTGGGTACTCTCCACAAGTACCCCTGGGATTTCTCCTTCACAGGTGCTCAAACCAAGATGCTAACTTTGATTTGCTCCAAGTCGTCAAGGTACTCCAAGCTGAGATCAGAACTGACCTGTAAGCTAGGGAGGAAACCCACACACAGTACTGAGTCTCACGGTTGTGGCTCCACCCAGGCCCAAGAGCAACATGGAGTACAGGCTGATCTGAGAGTGAGAGCAGAGCCATCCAAGGGCTGAGTCTGTCAGCAGTCAGGCAGCTCACACGTACCATCAGGAAGCCTTTGCACTCCTGGATGTGATTGTGGCTCAGGTTGAGGAAGCGTAGAGCTGACAGGAGATGCTGAAGGGGACAGGAAGAGGAAGCACATGACGGCTCTTCACACAAGAGTACCTGTCAAACAGCTGGCATTCCTCCCAAAGGATCCATCCCTTCCCTCCCCAAAGGTGCCTTCCCTTGGGAGACACTCACCAGGGAGTTGTCTAAGTTGCTGAGTGCATTGTAGCTGAAGTTGGCAGAAAGCAAGGCTAGCCAGGGTAGGGCGGAGCAGAGGTCACCACCACAGGCTGACAGGAGCTCCTGGGTAGGGGACAGGCACATCTGTAACTTCAGCCTCAACCTCCTCCCCCTGCACGCTCTACCATCCAGTCCATCATTCACACAGACCAGGTTCTACCTGGAGACGTGGCTCTGAAGAAAGCTCAACTCTCTGCCCTGGAAGAACAGACTATAACAGACTATGGGGCCTACATGTGAGCCATAGGGAGAGAGACATCAGACTAGACACAGCTTGGTGCGACTGTAAACACGGACGGGTGCAGAGTGCCATGGGGTCACACAGGACAGAGGGAAGGAGAACACAGGGGAAACCCACAAGGCTTGGCCTTCTGTACTTCTCAGGACAAGGATCAGGGTCCACCCCTCCCCCTCCTTACCTCTAGTGCCTGGATGCTCCTGCTGCAAACCAGAGACTCCAGCTGTGAGTAGATGCCACGAAGGCCATGCAGGCTGTGGATGGGGACTCCTCGAAGCTAGTGCAAGAGAAGGAAAGGAAGGAGGTAAGGAGGCTTCAAAATGACAAAGGCCTCATCTCTACCTTTTCTGATGGGGAAGACAGAAGAGATCCAAAACCCAGCTACAGTTTAGAGAATTGTTAATGGAAAAGACATTACTGAGGAACAATGGTATATTCAGCCTTGACCTCCCACCAAAAGAGGCTGTCTCTCCATCCTCACCCCCAAGAGGCTGCTTTGCACTTGGTTCTGCCTACCCATATACTCCAATATTCCCTCACCTCCAGGTGCCGAAGGGACTTGAAAGGAAAGATCTTGATAGGCCCTGGAAGGCCAACACCAGGAATGTGGACCAGCTGAAAAAGGGGCATTCAAGCTACTGAGGCATGGCAGTCTCTCTCTCATCAGCACCACTTCCTCAGCATGGCCACCCACATCACCAACATCATCTGGATCACAGCCTCAAAGCCTTCTCACACCCTATCCCATCCCATGCCTCCATCATCCCCTAAGGCTGCCTGCACACCCTGTCCCCATGCCCCTCTGAGGACCTTGAGTGACAGTGTTTTCTGCAGTACATCGAAGAGAAACTGAAGCTGGAGGATGATGGGTGAGTCGGCAGGGTGAGAGGGAAGAGCCACAAAGCCTGTCTGGCTGGGGCCCCATGGCCCCAGGTACAGTTCAAACACTCTGCTCAGTTGCTGCAGGGTGGTTGTTAGCAGGCTCAGTGTGCTGCAGCCAGAGAGAACTGCATCCCCTGCAAGAAGAAGGATAAAATGAAAGGTCTTTCCTTCTGGGAGCCCAAAATAAACCCACTCTCATCCATACTGAAGATATTCCACTGCAAGATCAAACTTTCCACCTCCTCCCCAGCTCAAAAGTTTTCTACAGCTACATTAAAAAACAAACAAACAAACAAACAAACAAATCAAACAAACAAAAATCCTAGCTCTCCAATCTGATACCAGAAACTGTTTTACTATAAGACTCCAAGGGACTTTTCCAAATGCTTTTGCTTTCTACTCAAAAGAGCCTAGGCTACTTACAGTGTTGGCTCACAGCTCTCTTATTTTGATACATCCCTTTCTACTGCCACGCTGAAGATCAACCTCACCCAGAGAGCTTTCTCAAAATAACACCTCTGGGGGCTGTGGAGAGGACTCAGTCAGTAAAGCACTCACTGAGAAAGCAAGGGAATCTGAATTTGACCCCCACCACCCGCATGGTGGCATGAACTGAAGAGACAGGCATAGAAGGATCCTTGGAGCTCAATGGCTAGCCAGTTTACTTAAACAACAAGCCCTAGGTCTCTGTGAGAGACCCTGCCACAAAGAACAAGGCAGACAGCTCCTGAGGAGTGACACTCTTGGCTGCTCTCTAGCCTTAACACAAATGTTCTCTCCACACACACAAAATAAAACTACTTAGAGAAATAACACCTCTGAGCTTCCACCCTGCAATCACCCACTTTTACACAAAAGCTTGCTGTATGTTGATCTTTTTTTATTCTGGTTGCAAGAATGACAGGCACATTTATAGAAATTCTCAAACAATATTGAAATGCATGTCATTGTCCATTACAGAGGCATTTCTATAAAGCTGTTCCACCTGATGAGACCTCACCCTGTGAGGACATCTTTCAGACATTTTCTCACTGACCACTCTATCTGGAGAGTATAGTTACAAGCTAGCTTTGGAGAATTTTTTTTAATATATTATGAAACTAGGTGTGTGGTGCACATGTTTAATCCCAGAACTTAGGAGACAGAGGCAGGTGGATCTCTGTGAATTTCAGACCAGCTACATAGTGAGACCCTGTCTCAAAGGAAAGAAAGGAAGGAAGGAAGGAAGGAAGGAAGGAAGGAAGGAAGGAAGGAAGTTAGTTTAAAGAAAAACCAAGAAGTCAAAGAATGTTGCAGAAGTCAGGTGTAGTGTAACACATCTATAATTCCATTGGATAAGACACTGAGGCGGGTTGGGTGTGGTGACTCATGTCTTTAATCCCAGCACTCGGGAGGCAGAGGCAGAAGGATCTCTGTGATTTTGAGGCCAGCCTGGTCTACAAAGTGAGTCTAGGACAGCCAGGAATACACACTGAGAAATCCTGTCTCGAAAACCAAAACAAACAAACAAACAAAAAAAAAGACACTGAAACAGAAAGATTATGATAATTCCCAGGCCTGCCTGGGATGCAGAGAGATCTCCTACATCCTTCACCCAGCTTGCCTAATATTTATATTTATGTAATTATAGTGCAATTATTGAAACCAGAAATTTGGTGTTGGTTTAATTATTACAGTATCAGTTCAATGCTGTTTGTGTAGATTATGACAACCACCACCATAATCAACACACAAAACTATTCCATCCCCACAATCACACTCATGTGCTCCATGATTCCTAGCCAAGGAGCCTTGTCAGGTTTTTGCTGACTAATAAATCTTAAAACCTTGCAAGGGAGACTTTCTACGTACTAGACACTGAGTTTAGACACAGACATGATCCACTGAGTCTCTCGGAAGTGTAGAAAAGGCACGACATGGGAGTAATTATTGATATAAACCAGAAAGTAAAACTATCATTTCATATCATATCAATCAAGAGATTGGACAGCTGTGATCATGGGAGTGTAGAGATAGAAGGCACTAAAGTTAACAAGGTGACACTTGCCAAATGACTCTGCTGTCTTATCTAAATCTCAGCATCTTCCAAAGACAACAATTAACCCCACTTTACAGAAAGGGAAACTGAAGCTCTAAGAAGATTCTCTTTTTTTTCAGGGGTAGAGGGGTCGTCCTAGGGATTTAAGTCAAAGTTTTGTACATGCTAACCACATGCTCTCCTACTGGATTATATCCACATCCCTCAAAACAATCAACTTGATTGTAATCATCTGATAACTGATACAATCTCCGATCTCAAGTCAAAGCTTGTTTCTACCGCAACTGATGCCAACCATGTAACAAACAACCCTGTAAGCTTCACCATGCCCAGGCACCAAGGGAAGCAATTACATTAACACTCTTTTTTGAACATCAATTACGTGTGCAAACACTGCACTAAATAAGCTAACTAAAATCCCGGTATCTTTTGCGTTCAGTATAATCACAATGCTAACTTCTCTGCGAAGAATACTGAGGCTCCAAGAAACAAATCAAAGCTTGAAAGAGGGTGGGACTCACTCCAAATCTCAAGTATTTAAAGTGCTATCTATACTTGGCTTTCTGTACAAGTGATTAGGTTCTTATCTCCAAGTGTTTAATCTAGTAATTCCTTCCATCTGGAGGGCTAAGTGGCACTAGAGATGGCTAGAGTTTAGATGGACAAAGACACGAATGTAAACAACGCGTCACAAGGAATACACCTAGAAGAGAAGACTCTGACACCTCGTGACCCTGCCGGCAGTGACTCGGTGACTCCGGGCGTTTCTGGAAGGTATGGAACACACTCACGACAACGCCCAAACCAGATAAGCCAGACCTCCACTCACCCGACTCCCGCAAAAGTCCCGCGAGCTTCCACACCACTGAGTCCCGGGGAGCGGTCGTCATAGCCACAGGACGCTGGGGGCGGAGCCTGGGGAAAAAGGGAAGCGGAAGAGCCTCGGGTGGGCAGGGGCGACCAAAGCCCCGAGCTTGCGCGCAAATGGAGGCGTCACGCAATGGAAAAAGTAAGGAACAGCTACAGAGAACGTCCTCTCGGACCCCCTTTCTACAAACATAGGGCCTCGGGAGCCCATGGACCCCCGCGATCGGCACTCCAACCACTTTTGCAGCCAGAAACCTTAAGGGCAGGAAATCCCGCCCCGGAAAGCAGAGGGCCTACCGGAAAGCCTGCCTTGGCCGCCGGAAGCCACGCCCTGGGCGAGCTGATGTGTTGTCCACCCTGACCGGGATGTAGCCCCGATCTGGGCCCCAAGTCCAGCTTGCCTCCGGGCGGCCCCTTTGGCCGAGGGAGAAACCTGACTCCTTGTTTGCAGACTGGGCGGGGAAGCGAAGTTTGGAGAAATGGGATTTTTTTTTTATTAGTAGGAAAAAAGTCATCCAAAACAAATAACTGGTTTTCCAGTTAAAACAGCCGTCCTTCTTGTTTTCTGTATCAGCCAGAAAGGCTGAGGCCGGCCTTCTCTCGAATCCCCTTTTCTGTCAGTCCTCGGTCTCTCGAGTTTTATTTTTTTTTAAGGTTTAGTACACTCTCAAATTGGCCCCTGGTCTTTGACCTCAGAGCTATGGAGGGAGAGGCGGGAGAATCTCAGTCCCAGAGCTACAAAGTGAGACTGTCTCAAAAAACAAAAATTAGCCACTGGTAATGAACCACCTGAATCCAGTTCTTTTTATTTTATTTTATTTTTTAGTTGTATTTACGGCTTCAGCACACCCGAAACTCAAAACTTTTCCTAGGTTTGAAAATAAGAAAATATATTTAAAGAGGTTAGGTTATATACCTGCAAAGGTCATTCGATGAGTAAACGAAAGCAAGACTGTCAAGTTTTCTAGCTTCCAAATTGCCATTGCTGCTTCTACCCTGGCTCCTCGGTCTGGTAGTTGATATCAACTGCCGGACTACATTATGCAAACATTTCTTTGGACGGCATAGCTAGGGTTGGGAAGGGAATGCCCTTTAGAAACTCCCCTTTCTACTACAAGAAAGTTAAAATGAATTGTAGGACTGAAGAAATGGCTCAGTGGTTAAAAGCATTGGCTTACTTTTCCAGGGAACCCAGATTCAGTTCCCAGCACCCACATGACAGCTAGCAGCTATCTGTAACTCCCGGTATTCCTATACCCTCTTCTGATCTCCATGGGCCCTGCACATATATAGTGTACAGACATTCAAGCAAAACATTCATACACACAAGTGTTTGCAATGAAAAGACTAGAAAGGAGTACTTTTGGGTTCAGTCATCTTTAGGGTTTATCTCAAGTTGCCAAGTTTGAGGCTAGAGGTATATAGCTCAGTGTTAGAGGGCTTCTCTAGCTTGCAAAAACTTCCTATATACATATAATCTTGTGGATCCACTACATTTTGTGCAACTAATAATCCCATAGCGCCGGGCGTGGTGATATACGACTTTAATCCCAGCACTCGGGAAGCAGAGGCAGGCGTATCACTGAGTTCGAGGCCAGCCTGGTCTACAAAGCGAGTCCAGGACAGCCAGGGCTGTTACACAGAGAAACCTGTCTCAAAAAACCAATAATAATGATAATAATAATAATAATAATAATAATCCCATAGCATAAGAACTATCAGTCCCTGTTTATTGACCACCTGAAACTGGCTGTGGGGGAAGAACTATAACTATCAAGTCAGCTTCTCTTGGACAAAAATCCCATTTTCTGTTGTTCTGATGTGGTGCTTGAGGCTGTTTTTAAGACTGGCTTCCCCAGCCGACAGTTATTTTCTAAGAAGCCTCCACTTGTGTGGGAAGCCCCTAGAGCCAGGTTTGGTCTACAGTGCAGTGCTTTCAGAAAAGTGAAAGACAGAGAAAATGGAACTGTAATAGGGAAAGAAAAAACTAAGCTAAAGAAGCAGCAACAGGAGACTAAACAGTCGGTTTCCACCCTCCCTGTGAGGCCCACTCCCCTTTCTGTCCTTGGCTTGCAGGAAAGGCCTTGGCTGCCTTCCAAAGAATTCTCCTCTTTTTGTTTTTCCCCTTTCTTGCCTAAGTTACTTTGAGTGTACTTCTGTAAATTGTTACTTTAAAAAAAAATTTTTTAATCAAAGGGAAAAAAAAATCCTGTGTAACTAAAGCTACAAAAAAAAAAAAAAAGCACACACACTTTAACAGGCTATCAGATCCATAAGAAGAAAGCAAGAACTGGAAGGCCCTTAAAGTAACCTGGTCAAATGAAAACAAATCATGTTTCTGATGAGAAAAATTAGTATTACAATGACGTCAATTCAATACAATTTGAATCCCAGTCGCAATGGAAAGATTTTAGAAATTTACAAGTTGATTTTAAAATTTATCTAGGGGACTAAATATGTACAGCGCCAAGAACCTTTGAGGAGAAAGAAATGAAAACAAAAAACAAGAAACACTAATAGGACCTTGCCCTACCAGACAGCAAAGTGTCCTCCAAAGTCACAGTGACCAATGCCATGTGATAATGACAAAGATAAACATTAATAGATCATGAAAACACAGAGCAGAATAATGAGAAATTCAGTGGTCCTGGGAGAACTACATATCTGTCTGGAAAAAGCTAAATTACTGTCCTTGCATCCTGCACATGAGATTCCAGAAATATAAAAGTGCTAAACATTTCTTAAAATAAACAAATAAATAAATCTGAGTGCAATGGCACATCTTTGTAATACAAGCATTTAGGAGACTGAGGCAGAAGAATGCAGAGTTCCTGGCCAGCCTGGGCTACAATATTGAGGTCTACACCTAAAGAAAGGAGAGATGGAGAAGAAAAGGAGAAAGCAGAAGAAAAGGAAGAGAAGAGAGGAGAAAGGAAAACAAAGACAGACTTTCAAGTTTGATGCTCAAAATTACTTCCCAAAGAATTATCTTAGCTGGCCCTGGTAATGCAGGCCTGTAATCCCAGCTACTTGAAAGGATGGGGGAAGATCACAGTTTAAGGCCAGCCTAGGCAACCTACCAATGGAGCCATCTTCAAAAGAGAAAGTAGGGGACCTGGAGAAACGGCTCAATGGTTAGGAACAGTTGTTGCTCTCCCTGAGGATCCATGGTGGCTCACAACTGCTTGTAACTCCAGTGCCAGGGAATCCAATACCGCGATTCTGACCCCTCTGGGTGCCAAGTACACAGGTAGTACACAGGCATATATGCAGACAAAACACCCATATATGCCGGGCATGGTGGCGCACGCCTTTAATCCCAGCACTTGGGAGGCAGAGGCAGGCGGATCTCTGTGAGTTCGAGGCCAGCCTGGTCTACAAAGCAAGTCCAGGACAGCCAGGGCTGTTACACAGAGAAACCCTGTCTCGAAAAACCAAAAAAAAAAAAAAAAACACCCATATATATAAAATAAATAAAAAAGAAAATATGACCTGGGCACTGGTGGCACTGTGGCTTTAATCCCAGCACTCAGGAGGCAGAAACAGGCAGATCTCTGAGTTCAAGGCCAACTTGGTCTACAGAGTGAGTCTAGGACAGCTAGGTCCACACATCTCTGTCTCAGAAAACCAAGAAACCAAACCAAACAAACAAAAACAAAAAAAAATAATGGTTGGAAAGATGGCTCATCAGGTAAAGGTCTTTCCCACAAAGCCCAACGACCTGAGTTTGACCACCCAGACCCCAGATGGCAGAAGAAAAAAGCAAGTTGACTTCAGACCACTATACAGCCAGCCTAGCACACACAGAGATCATGCACACAAATAAATAAATGCAACTTTTAAAAAAGTTAAGTAGGACTGGAGAGATGGCTCAGAGATTAAGAGCACTGACTGCTCTTCTAAAGGACCCAGGTTCAAATCCCAGCATCACATGGTAGTTCACAGCAGTCTGTAATTGCTGGGCATGGAGGTGCACGCCTTTGATCCCAGCACTCAGGAGGCAGAAGGAGGCAGATCTCAGTGAGTTCAAGGCTAGCCTGGTGTATAAAGTGAGCCTAAGATACCCAGGGCTGTTACACAGAGAAACCCTGTCTTGAAACAAAACAAAACAAAAAATTCTACGTAAAATAAAAAGTAAAGGGGGGGAGGGACTGGAGATATATCTCAATGATAAAGCACATGCCTAGAAGGAACGAGGCACCAAATTAAATTCCTACTACTTAAAAAAAATTAAAAGTAAACAGAGCTTTATTAAAAAGATAGGCACCCTGGCTCAGAAAAACAAGTACCATATGTTCTCATATGCAAATCGTAGCCTCTAAGAGTTAAATATGTGTATCCAAGAGGAATTAAATATGGGTAAAGGCCAAGAAACTAGAAAAGGGCTTATATGGCTGGCTGCAGAAAAGAGACCTTAATGGAGGAGGGTGGGGGAAGCAGGAGAGAAGTGGAAATTGTCTACAGCAAGAAAGCTGGCCCAGGGAGATGGGACAAAGCCCCCGTATTACTTTGGAGGCTAATATAAATTTTATTTTAAAAAGAAAACTGTTTTTAATAATACAAAAATGCCATGGGACAGTAGTAGTGTTACATGATTTATTACCATGAATTAAAATTACTTTCTTGAAGAATGCTATGACATCATGCTCTCAACTTGTAAACACTTCTGAGTTTCAGTCCCCAGAAGTAACATACTGCCTAAAACCAGAAATGTGTAGCCAGGTCCTGCCAAGCACATGACCAAGACTTCACAGCACAGCCGTGGAACTGGTACTCGAAAGACGCGCCTTCCCTTGTGTTCCTCCCCCAGGTTATAGGAGGAGAGAGCTGCTGTTGGTAACTTCTTACCTCCCCTAAGTGCCCTGGAATGACCTCTGCAAACACTTCTAATGAAAAGGACTAAGGAAGGTGTGACAGTTACTAGCTTAACCTTTAGACAAAGGGTATCTATACACCAGAATGACAAGCCAGGAACAGAAGAACATGGACCTGAAGCCTTGGTCCAAAGCCTGCCTATTCTGATACTTTGGAGCAAGGCAAACCCAAGATGGCTGCCACAGAGGAACAAAGTCATGGCTTATCTTTAGGATGAGCTCCTTACTTCTGATACTATAGACGGTCAGAAGCCAAACGTAAGCATTTTTGCAAAAAATAAAAGTTTCACAGAGTGGTTAATGTGGGGAGGGTAAAATTTGGTGATCTAGTTGTTTTTATCCACCTGGTCTGTTCTTGGGATTGGAAGGGGACCAAGGAAAGAAAATGAAGAAGTATTAATTGACTTCCACAAATGGTTTTGGTGAATGAGTTTATGTTAAAGAGAAGCGTGTTTGTGTGGTACACTCAGCCTCAGGATTAGGTGGTGAGAAGTCCTTTTCCCGGGTGCTTCCTCATTATGTCTCTTGGCTCTGCTACCAGACCTGGCCACACACAAGTGGGGTAAGAGGTGTACTGCATGAGTTTAGCTAAAATGAGATCTACAGAAGCACAGGAGGAGGTCTGCATTGGGAACTTGTGGTAGACCTTGAACCTGGTTCCTGGAGAAACTGAGCATGCAAGAGGAAAGCCGGAGAAGCAGAAGAGAGCTAGCTGCATGTGAATCAAAGAAGTTGAGGGGCTGGGGATGCAGCATAGGACCTGTGTGTGCTCCCCAGAAAATAAATAAATAAAAGGAAAAAGACCTCAATAGAAACGGATACTGAGAATAGTCAGGAGACGAGAAAGCAACAAAATAAGAATTTTTCCTATGTTGGTGACCCAGGGACAGCACTGGTCACCAAGCCTGAGAGGCCTTTGCAATTCTGCATAAAATAAATAGAGGGATCCACGGTATCACCTGAGGTAACTTAAAATTGGTTTAGCTTACTTCATCCTACAAACCCATGGAGGTGGTTAAAAAACGGTTGTAAGATGCTTAATTCAGAACACAGAAAGGGAAAGGAAAAATAGGGGTTGGAGAGATGGCTCAGGGGTTAAGAGCACTGGCTGCTCTTCCAGAGGAACCAGATTCAATTCCCAGCACCCACATGGCAGCTCACAGCTGTCTGTAACTCCAGTTCCAATGAAAATAAATAATTTAAAAAGAGAGAGAGAGTTGAAAAAGTGTTTGCCCAGCATGTGTAAGACCCTAGTTCAATCCTCAGCATGAAAAGAGAGAGAGAGAAAGCA
>CAJQZJ010030162.1:399706-435001 GCA_907164525.1 Lophiomys imhausi | reverse complement strand
AAGACCCTAGTTCAATCCTCAGCATGAAAAGAGAGAGAGAGAAAGCAAGCAGACATCATTCCACATTTGAGAAGCTGTGTTAGGAGGATTGCCAGGAGATTGATGCCAGCTTGGGCTACAAAGTGTAAGACTGTCTCAAAAAAAAAGCAAGGGAGGGGACCTCAGGAACTGGGTTCCTGGGAGAACAAAAAAAACCACAAACAAATAAAACTATATCTGAAGCTTAGGGCCAGCCCGAAGGCCTGTTGCAGTCAGGTACCATGGTACCCAGGTCTTCTACCTCAGGGATTCCTGCACAAAGAGTAACAAAGGACAGAAGTGGTCCACAGTATAGGAGGAGCCAGCAGGTGAACTAACAGAGAGAGCTGGGCCTCGGGGAATGGAAGCTTGGGAACAAAGTGAAATTCAGGCTTAAGGGCTGGGGAGGAAGCCAGTAGGGGCTTCTTGGGGATATGGTATCAGAACAGCCAAGAGGATTTCTTGTCTGCTCAGTATTTTCTTAGCCCTTAGGTCCTATGCTAGTTTCTGGGTAAATAGAGAACATAAAGGTGTTGCTTTTTTCCCCAAGATCATTCCTTAAGGTAGAGGAGACTCAGCCGTCACTTCACAACATTGTCTTACCTTCCTATTGCTGTTGTGTCAAATGACGTGAACTTTAGTTACCAAATTTAAAGCAACACATAGAATCTCCAGGTAAAGACCTGGTTGGGCAGTGATGGCCTTTGATCTCCGCACTCAGGAAGCAGAAGCAGGTGGATATCCTGAGTTCAAGGCCAGCCTGGTCTACAAATCTTATTGGGCTAAAATCAAGGTGTCAGCAAGGTTCAGGTCTGTTATGAAGGCTCCAGGGGAGAACTCCTACCCTTGTATTTTTTCCAGATTCAATGGCTGCCTGCTTCACTGGCCTGTTGCCTTTCTATCTCCACAGCCCACAATGGTTGCCTGAGTCTTTCTCACAACACAGCAGGCTGACCTTGACTCTCCTGCCTCCCTTTTTAACATTCTTCCTGACTACACTGGACCTGCCTGGATGATCCAGGATATAATCTCCCTATTTTAAGGTCAGCTGATAAGCAAACTGAACTACATCTGCAATCTTAATTTTTTTTTCCCTTGCCACATGACAACATGTTTACAGCAACTAAGGATCAAGATACAGACATCTCTTTCTATCTATACATAAACATGAGACAACATACATAAGCATGACACACGGTTCTGGTCCAAGGCTGTACACTAAATATGTGCTGCAGCTGCCACCCCCACCCCCCATCCATCCCAAACAAACAGAAAGGGATCTAAAATAAGCAAATAAAAGTTCAGGATCATGCTGGACAGCACAAAGAGCCCTTGGTGCACTAAAAACTACAAAAAACAAAAAAACTCTCAAGTGTGCATAGCAACAGATAACCCTGAGAAATGAAACTGACTGCAGTTATGTGCTGACTCAGCACGTGCAAGGCCCCGAGTTCAAGCCTCAGCATACACGCACAAAAAGATAAGAAACATCAGAGCAGAAAACATCCTTACACTGAGGGCTGGAGGAACTAAAAGAAAGGCTTCTTGCAGACACCAATGGGACCCTGAGTTTTCAACATACTGCAGCAGGTACATAAATACCAGGCACACCACTCTAGCCTCCTCCTGAAGAGCTGTTGACCTATATCCTGGAGCTAACGGCTATGTAATCACAGGTGGAAGGAAGGACCGTGTCCCTGGTGGCTAGTGATACCTTGGAGGAGAGGAGAGAAGGATTCAGAAGTTCAAAGAACCCCACTCAGTACTGTGTCTCCCCCTTGCGAGACAATTACATCTTCCCATGGCAAATGCCCTAGATGGCCTCATACGCGTTCTCCAAGGCACACACACAGAAGGCAAAAATGCAGAGAACCTCAGATCAAAGACACTGCTGATCAGTAAGTACCAAGGAAAGAGAGTAAACTTCTCATTTTGTTTTGTTTTTTGGGGCGGTATCTCATTATGTAGCCCTGGCTAGACTGCAACTCATTATATAGTCCAAGCCAGCCTGGAACTCAGAGAGACTGGCCCGCCTCTACTTCCTGAAAGTCACTGGTTTTTGTTTTGGATTTTTTAAAAATAATTTTTATTTTCATTTTATGTGCATTGGTGTTTTGCCTGCATGCATGTCTGTGTAAGGGGATCAGAAGCCCTGGAACTGGAGTTACAGACAGGTGTGAGCTATCATGTGGGTGCCGGGAATTGACTCCTCTTGGAAGAGGAATCAGTATTCTTACTCACTGAGCCATCTCTCCAGCCCCGCTGAAAGTCAATGTTTTAAAAATCAGATAAAAGACCCAAGGTACCAAAGAACTCTTGTAAAGTTGCTTATAGGACAAGAAAAGAACTTTAGTGGTGATGGCACACATCTTTAATCCCAGTACTCAGAAGGCAGAGGCAGGAGGATCTCTTTGAGTTAGAGGCCAGCCTGGTCTACAGAGCTAGTTCCAGGAAAGCCAGGGATACACAAGCTCTTTCTCAAAAAACAGAACCAAACCAAACAAAAAAGAGTAGGAATTTAGAGTGCGCTATAATCATGAAGAATGTCACTCCCTGAGAAGCACACATGTGATTAGCCAACAATAGGCATTCACTTGAATGACTTCAAGGGCACACTGAGAATCTGTGTGACTTGGAAGGTGGAATGTTAATCTCGCAGAGACTCGAAAGGGAAAATCCACCAACCCAAATCATTGTCCTGGTCAAATTAAAGCAAGCTTTTTTAGTTCATGTATGCGGGCTGTCTCACCCTAAGACATGATCAGCACTGGACATGGGGAAGATAAGTTTGGGTTTTTATTTATTTAGTTTTGGTTTTGTCCCAAGAGTAAGGGGTTTCCAAATGGGAGATTTGGAAGGCAGATAGGCAGAGTTACGGAAGTGGAACATAAGCATAGTAAGATCATCATAAAAACTTCCCGAAACAAGACATGGTTGCAAGGTGGTCATAACAACTTTTGAAGCAAGGCCATTTCCTGGAACAGGCAGTACAGAACCGTTTGTAGTTAAGGTAACAGGTGGCAAATAGCCCAATCCTTGATTAACAGAGGCTTAACTATAAGCAGGAATGAGCCTGGTTTGTCTTCACTCTAAGGTGGCTTTCAAGGCTAAAATGGAGGCCGGCTGATTCATCAGAAGCTCACATTTCTCAGCACATGAGTCACACAAAATATGGACAGGGTTTATTTTAAAAGCTAAAATGACAGGGCCAGCAGGATGGCTCAGGGGGTCAAGGTTGTTGTTACCAAGCATAATGACCTGAGTTTCATCTCTTGGGCCCCGAACAGTAGAAAGAATTGATTCCTAAAAGTTGCCTTCCATATATGTGCTCTGGAACAATGCACATATACAAAATAAATATAATTTAACAAATTGGAATTCACTATATAGACCAGGCTGGTCTGAAACTCAGAGATCCTCTAGCCTCTGTCTTCCAAGTGCTGGAATTAATGATGTGTACTGCCATACTTAGCCTGTATTTTCTTTTTGTTTGTTTGTTTGTGGTTTTTTTTTTTTTTTGAGACAAGGCTCTTCTCTGTGTAAGAAAGTCCTGGCTGTCCTGGACTCACTTTGTAGACCAGGCCAGCCTCAAACTCACAGAGATCTGCCTGCCTCTGCCTCCCAAGTGCTGGGATTAAAGGCATGTGCCACCACACCCAGCTATATATTTTTTTCTTAATTCTGGGAATCAACTAAAACTTTTGATGTCACCTGAAAGTTCCAAAATAGAGTCCAGCAGTAGTATCACACGCCTTTAATCCAAGCACTCAAGAGGCAGAAGCAGTGGGATTTCTGTGAGTTCAAGGCCAGTCTGGTCTGCAAATCAAGTTCCAGGACAGCCAGGGTTGTTGCACAGAGAAACCTTGTCTCAAAAATCAAAACAAAACAAAGCAAACAAACAAAACCCAAAAAGTTCTAAAATGGAAAGAGAAGACATAATATTCAAATAAAAAAAAGAAAATATCCTGAATTTCAAGCCAAAGAAGTGAAAACTCAGTTTAAAGGGCCCACCCAGCAAAGGCCAACCAGGATGTTTATAAAATTAACATATAGCTCTGCCATGGTGTTATTGCAGGCATTGTGACAAAGAGGAAACTCCTCCCACCCTACCCCAACCCCTAAAAAAATCAAACCAGGAAAGAAAAATTTTAAATGAAATAGCAAAGATGTGAGAAACATGACATCAAATCTCACTGAAAAACAGAAAGTGCAAGAAGAAACGGAAGAAAAACCTCCAAGGATTAGAGGAACATCATTTTAACTATGAAAATAAAAGACTTCTTCAGAAGGCTTATCACCTTCAGACCCACTGGGAAACAAGAGAAACATCAGCATGAAGAAATGAACCCGTGAGACAAAATGGGAAGCCGGAAGTAACATGGGCAAAACTGATAACTAAACTAAATCAAACGAAAGCATATGACAAGATTGTACAAAATGGGCAGAAAAATGGGGGAGGAAAAAGGAGGAAGGGAACATAAAATAGACAAGCTGTTTTAGATTAAAAGTGATTATCTGGGTTCAGGATGTCCTCATCAATGGGCACAAATACTTTCGTCTCTTCTGGAAGTAGGAGAGGAATGTGTTATAGACAGATGAACAAACTTGGGAACTTCTGGAGTCTGAGTCTTGGCTCTACCACTTTCCAGGGATATAACCGTGGATGTGTTTAACTGCTTTGTGCCTCATCCCCGTGTGTATGTTGGTTATGACATCAGTGCCTGTTGTGTAGAGTTATGAGCATTTAGCTGTATTGCCCCTAGAACGTAGTGCTGCACACAGCTGGTGTGTAATTCATAAAGTTAGACAGAGAAGTATATTTTGGAGGGAAGAGGCTGTGATTGCTTAAGGAAAAGGAAGGGAATAATAAAGCTAGAAAATAAAGCTAAAGAGAACTCAAGAGACCCGGTGAGATGGTTCATGGGCAAAGGCTTCTGCTGCCAAACCTGATGACCTGAATTCAATCCCTGGGACCCACGTGGTGGAAGGAGAAAATCAACTCCAAGGTGTCCTGTGACAGCCACATGCGCACTGACCACACACACACACACACACACACACACACACACACACACACACAGAGACACACACATATACACATACACACACAGACACACACACATATATACCCACACACAGACACACACATAAACACATATGCACACACACAGACACACACACATAAACACATATGCACACACACATACACATATACACACACACAGACACAGACACACACACACAGACACAGACACACACATATACACATACACACACACAGACACACACATAAACACATGCACACACACATACACACATATACACACACAGACACAGACACATACACACACACACACACACACACACACTAAACAAAATGGAATTTCAAAAACTTAAAAAAAAAAAAAGAAAAAAGAAAAGAAAAAAGGAGCCGGGCAGTGGTGGCGCACGCCTTTAATCCCAGCACTTGGGAGGCAGAGGCAGGCGGATCTTTGCGAGTTCGAGGCCAGCCTGGTCTACAAAGTGAGTCCAGGACAGCCAGGGCTACACAGAGAAACCCTGTCTCGAAAAACCAAAAAAAAAAAAAAAAAAGGAACTATAGTGAAGTTCCAGGCCAGCCATGGCTACACAGTGAGACTTGATCTCAAAACTAAGAAATAAATAAGTTAATTAATTAATTAAAATGATAACAGAAAACTCAGGAATATAAAATAGTCACATCCCAATACATGTGGACATAATACCATTTGTAGGGAGAGAAGTCTCCCACTAGCCCTCTTTCTTTCCCTTTTTGGGTATGTGTATGTTCACTCATAGAAATATGTGTGGCAGGATAGCTAAGCCACCTACATACCTCGGTGGAAGGATCTGGTAAGAGTGATTCAGGTGAATTTCATCCTTATCTTTCATATTGAATCATTACCATACGAATATGAAAATATAATAATTTTTGAAAGTTGAAGTTAAAGAACAAGAAACAACCAAAAGAGACTGAGGAACTCTGCTCTCTGGGAGTTAGGAAAGAGGCACAGAAGAGACAACATCAGAGCCTGCCTCGAAAGAGACAGCTTTTCAGGACAGGAGACATGTGGGCTTGAGGAACTGATGTGATATCAGAATGACTAGGATTTGTATCCACCAAGTTTGGAGGGCTGTGGTTAGGGGCTGTTTTAGTTTGTTCCTGCTGCTATAACAAGATACCTTATATAGAGGTAATTTTTTTTTTGAGACAGGGTTTCTCTGTGTAGCCCTGGCTGTCCTTGAACTTGCTCTGTAGATCAGGCTGGCCTCTAACTCAGAGATCCTCCTGTCTCTGCCTCCTGAGTGCTGGGATTAAAAGCATGTGCTACCATCTGACTTTGGGATGATTTTGAAATAACAGATATTGGATTGGGGTGTTGCTGAGTGACAGAGCACATCTAACATATGAAAAGTCCCAGAACCACATCAAAAAACAAAACAAAACAAAACAAAAAAAAAAAAAACAGTAAAAAATGGCTCTCACACAGTTCCAGAAGTTGAATGTGCAAAGTCACAGGACGGTACTGATGGGTTCAGTATCCAGTGAGGACACACACTCTCCTCCCCAGATGGCACCTTGTTAAGGAATCTTCATGTGGTTGAAGGAAGTTTGAAAATGTGTTCCCTCAAATACTGTTACAGAGCTACTTTGCTTGTTTGGTTTTTTGTTGTTGTTTTTTGTTTTTGGGTTTTTTTTTTTGTTGTTGTCTTTTTTGAGACAAGGTTTCTCTGTGAAGCCTTGGCAGTCCTGGACTCTCTTTGTAGACCAGGATGGCCTCGAACTCACAGAGATCTGTCTGTCTCTGCCTCCCCAAGTGCTGGGATTACAGGCAGGCACTACCATTCCTGGCTTGAAACAGGGCTGCTAATCCCCTTGCATGAGGGCTCTGCCTAACATAACCCAGGAGGGGTCTCCATAACCTGATTGCCTCCCATCTCTTTTCTGTTGTTTATTTGATTTTGTTTTGAGTTTTGGTTTTTGGTGGCCCTTACCTATAATTTCAGCACCGGGGGGGGGGGGGGGGGGCTGGGGCAGGAGAATTTTGAGTTCAAGACCAGCTTGGACTACACAGCAAGATCCCACCCAGAAAGAAAAAGTGGGGAGGGGCAGAGGAGATGGCTTAGCAGGTAAATATTTGCTATCTGAACATGAGGACTTGAGTGTAAATGCCCAGCGTCCGTGTAAAAGCCTGGAATGTTGGCTTACTTCTATAACCTCAGCACCGGAGCTGGGCTTCCTGAGTGTACATGTGTGTGTGACAGAGGAAAGGGAGATAGAAAGGGAAAATAATTTCAGACTGAATAATGGCTCTTTAAAATGAATATATTTGCCATTGTGGAAGGTCATTTGTTTATTGGGCTTTGTTTTTCTTGATTTGTGTTGGACATGCAAAAACAAAATGCTTACTTGCAATAGACATTCCAGTTGGCCTAGTGGAAAGGTCCTGTGGCCCCGAATAGAGTGTCCCCAGCCTTCAGAGCTAGAGGGTCTCAGCAGGAAGAACACTGAACTGAAGGGTCTTGAAAGACTGAAGTTTCCAGGAAAAGGTCTTGGTGTTGGGGCAGATCGGCCTGGTCAGGAAGCCAGGCAGGGAACAAGAGGACATAGGCAGCCTTGAGGAAAAGCCCCTGGGTCCCAGTGGCTAACCCTGTGCAATGTTCTCCCCTGTCCTTGGCCTGAGTAGGGACCATGGAACCCTGAGACCCAAAACTGTTTTCATGCTGGTAGAGATGAAGGTACTAGAACTCAGCTGTGAACTCAGCCCCGGCCACCGGCCATCCTATGCCTTCAAAGCAGTGGTGACTGAACCTAGCTTGGGCCTCGTGCGGGGAGCCTGCACTGGGCCCTTGTGCTGCCAGAAACAGAAGCTCCTTCAGGTTCACTCGGGCAGGGGGAGGGGTGTTGAAATGACCCTGACAGCTGGGATTCCTTCCCTTCTGTACCCTTTGCTGGAGCAGGCACTTACCCACCCTCAACACAACACGCAGCTGCAAGGAAGCCAGAGGCTCTGCTGGCAGGAAACCACACCGCAGTCCTCCAATCAGGACTCAAAAGTGCTCTCAAGTCCCACCGCTGAAAGATTGACTATCCCAGCCCACCCCTACACATACATTCCATACTGCAATAGGACTAATCAGCTGGGAGCCAGGACCCTGGGATAGTGAAGTGTGGAGAGGGAAAAAAAAATGTGCAGAGAAGGAAGTTCCTAATGCTCCATTTTGGAGGCAGAATGGATTAACAGGAAACAAGGGAGGGAAGGAGGGGGCAGTTTAGTACAATGCTTTCCTTGCAGTGGAGGAAAGCCCTGCTTTCCTCAGTGTGCAAGCTTAAGTGTGTGGCCCAGTTCACCAAAAAACACACTTTTTCACAGCAGTGGGTTATCTTACCATCTTTCTGACATTATATACTAAGTGTTGGATAGAGGAAGTATCAAAGGAGCCAAAGATCATAGGAGCCTGAGTCCCAGGCCTGTGAGGCCTCATGGAGTCCATCTCAAGAGGCAAGGATTGAAGCCAGGTATGGTGGCTCTACCTGTAATCCTAGCACTTGGGAAACTGAGGCAAGACGGTTGCCTTCAGTTCATGAGCAGCCTGGGCTACAGGATGAAACCTTGTCTCAAAAAAAGGATGGGAGTAGTTAGGAGCTGGAAGAAAGTTCCAATAACAGTTTTTCTTAGCGATCCTGTGACCCTGAGCCAATTGAAATTCTTAGATCTTCATTCTGGTCATCATACTTCAATAGGACACTACCTCTCCCCTTGAGGGTTTCTCTCTGACACTATCAATTCATACACTTGACCCTTTTTTCCTAGCCAAGATCCAAGAGGCATCAAGATCTGACCCACTCTGGACAATTGTCTCGGTGGGGCTACAAAGGCCAGTCTCAGCTACGAATCAGCTGACCTTGAGCTGGATATCAAATCAGCCCCAGCAGAGACGGTCTATGCAGGGGGTCTATGGAGGCCTTGGATGAAGCCACTATAATAGTAACAGTTTCTTTTAGGTGTGGCCAGACAGGCAGACTGTGTTACATATCAAGTTCAGCTTGTAAGGGGACAATTTTGTCCCTAGAGTGGGTGTCCAAAGAGCTTTGGGACACTTGGCAGCTTCCCAACAAATTCATGTCTAATTTTACCTCTTAGACTATAGATCTCCAAAGCCAGATGCAGCTGAGTAACCTGAAATCCCACAATGCAATTCTGACCCCAAACTTCCCCACCCCATATCAAAGAAGGCTGAAAATCCATGCCCAGTCACAGACACTTCTTTCTTTATTGTTAGCCAAGGGATCTGGGTGGAATAGGGTACAGAGCCCTCAGACCGAAAACTGTAGGGACGAGGAAGTGAGAACAGTCTACTGATGGTGGCCATTAGCTGTGGGAACAAGATGCTTTTAGATACAAGCACAGTGTTGTGTAATAAGGTTGGGTACCATCTCGTACTTGAAAGAGTAACCTCCATCTGAGGTGGTTCGGACACGTAGGGACCGCATGCTCCCTGGCAGAGCAGCACAGCAGGGCTTGGCTCCTGGCACCAAAAACAGGGGCTGAGCAGGGGTAGGGGAAACCCCTGGAACTGGTAGGGGCAGGTCAGATGTGGGCATCCCACAGCTCCCATGGCAGTAGTGGAAGATGAAACTGGGAGGGTGTACAATCCAGTGGTCCCAGCCCAGCTCTTGGAAGGAGATGTTGAGGGCAGCTCGATGGCAGTAGGCGTGGGCAGCGGGTTCCTCCGGAGGCCTTTGCAGCAGACGCAAAGCTGCAGGAGACCAAGGCAAACGAATGGATGGAGTTGAACGTCGGGCCCTCTCCCCAGCATTGGGTGGTCTAGCCCTAGTGTGGGCCACCAGGAAAGGCGTGGTCTCAGGCCGGCCTGAGCAGGAACAGAGAGGGCATCGCAGCAGCAACGCTAGGATGGGGTGGGTCAGCAGAGGGAAAGCAGAGGCCGCCAGGTGCAGTACAGCCCAGCGTGGAGGGCCCTGTCCCAAGGACGCAGGCACAGCCATGGGTCCCCCAGATGACAGCACCAGCAGGTCCAGCAGGGGCCCAGAGCTATTGGAGGCCACTGTGCTTTTCCTGTCTAGCCCTGTGTGGAACCACAGCTGGGCTGAAGTCACCTGGTGGCTGCGGATGTGTTGGGATGGCCGGAATATGTAAGTGAAGAGACCTTCCTCAGCCTCCTGGGCAAGCCCTCTAGCAGCTGGCTGGTCTTCACAGGTGGCACCTGCAGGGGACAAAAGGGAAAAGAGAGGGCAGCCTTGATCTGTGGGACCTGAAACACACACGAGGAGAATGTGGGTGCCATTCCCCAGTGCTGATAATGTCAAACATTGCTAAGTGTCACCTAGACCAGAATACTCTCTGGAGTCTTGGGAAGACTGATAGAAGCTCCCCAATTTTCTGTTCATCATCAAAATAAGACATTGGCAATTTCTCTTCTAAGCGGTTTTACCAGTTAATATAAACAGCATTGTGGGGGCTGGAGAGATGGCTCAGCGGTTAAGAGCACTGGCTGCTCTTCCAGAGGTCATGAGTTCAACTCCCAGCAACCATATGGTGGCTCACAACCATCCATAATGAAATCTGGTGCCCTCTTCTGGCCTGCAGATATACCGGCATACAGAACACTGTATACATAATAAATAAATCTTTAAAAAAAAAAACACAAAAAGATAAAAAAAAAAAAAAACAGCATTGTGGAAGAGACCATTTCACGTTCTACTTCACCCTCAGGTATACCTACCTGTGAGGCATATGTTCGTGTTCATCAGATAGTATAAACTGATTATTTTACTTTGTGTGTATGGATGTGTGTTTTGTTGCTTTTGATGTATCTCAGCATGTCAGAAACTTTATAGGATAAATTCCTTAAAATAATTGTGTTTTTAAAGATAGCTTACAGGGTGGGAAGATGACTCCATTGCTAAATGCTTCTTGCTTGAGCATTAGGACCGGGTTCAATCCCAGTACCCACATGAAGATTGTGGATGCACTCCTGTAATCTCTCTCGGTACTGACAGACACTTGGGGTTCGCTGGTCAGTCAGTCTAACCAACTGGGTGGGCTCAGGGTTCAGCGACAGACTGTCTCAAAAACTAAAACGGAGAGTGACTGAGGAAGACGTTCAGTGTCAGCCTCTGACCTCCACATCCACATACATGCACATGCGTAAACTACAACAAAGGACACAGGAGGAGGACTGGGGAAGGAAAAGAGGAAGAATGGGATGAAAAGGAGAATAGAATAGAGGTCGGTCCTTCCCAGTGAAGTGCAGCTGGCATTCCTGTCCCAATATACACACAGACCACAGTAAATATTATGAGCCAGCTGTCGTCAAAACACTGGCAACAGGGACCCTACTAGAATACAGTCTGTCTCATTATAAATTCTAACAATTGATCCATTTTTCAGACAAGACACTGAAGTGATTGACAGCCAGCTATTAAGTGGCCAGGCTGGGATTCCACTTGATCTGAAATCCATACTTTTTTCCTACTGTGCTGCCAGGGGCTGAAGGCAGGGAAGTGAAGGAACCTCCTAAGAGAACAGTGGGCCAGATGAGAAGAGAGCCCAGCAGGAGGGCTTTATAGGAAAACATACATACAGGAAACACATACAGGGATGACAGAGACTCCTGGGAACATAGACCCAACTAAGCATTCTGCTGCACCTCTGAGACCCTCTCAAGTCCCAACTGCCTAGAGCTAATGAAACAGAGTGTGTGTGAGGCAGAGAACAGACAGACAGACAGCACACAGGAACCTGAGCACTGTCTCCATAGAATCTTAGCTTCCCTTTCATATCCAAGTCGTGCTAGGCACACTAGATCATCACTCCAGCCTGAGCAGAGGATGCCACCTATTTGATGGCGACCCAGGACACTTAGGTACTGGCCCATTGACGAAAAGCCAGCTGAATGCTGGGGCTGCCATTCACACCCAGATCTGCTTGGCCCCCAAGCCCATGAAATAGTCACCAGCTACTTTTCAAAGGTGACCTGCCAATCCCCACCTTCATTACCTGTGGCCGGGAAAAGGATGACTTGGGAGACATCCTCCTGCTCTGGTTCAGAGGTCCTGTGCACCAAGCCCGCAAGGGCGTGTCTGCGAGGTAGCCGCCTTATTCCAAGACCCCCACCTTCCCCATCCATTGTTGGAGGCCCCAAGGCATCTAGGAATAGAACCTTCACCTTCGCCAGGACAAGTTCCCGGACCAGTTCTGGCCCCTGACAGCTGTCCACATCCTGTAGGGTCAACAGCAAAAGGAGCAGCAGAGACTGCTGGACCACCATAGTTCACTTGGCCCTGGCAAAAGGGAACCCACACCCTGCCCTGTGCCCTTTCTCTCCAGCTCTGTCCAGGCCTCCCCCCGACACTTTCCCTTCCCCATCCCACTGCCTGCCTTCTTGTACCCTTCTCACCCCATTCTCCCCCAGTCCTTCCCACGCCCGCCCTACAGTCCCAGTTGCCCCTGCCCATGGCATTGAGACCTCCTATCTCTGACGCAGATGTCTGTGGCCCTGAGCCTTATCTCCCACTCCCGCCAAGAATGTGGGGGAAGGGGCTGTGGAGGGTGTTCACCCCAAGTGACCTGACCCATTCATGCAAGCATACAACCAACCCATCCCTCAAACGCGCACACACACACACACACACACACACACACACACACACACAGAGTCTCCATCAGGTACCACAGGTCACAGGTGCCTCGGTGCTAAGGTCGGGCCGTCTTCAAGTGTTGTTTGTCACGGAGATAGAATGTCCCAACCCCCCTCGTACTTTCTGGAGACTCCTTTCAACCATCGCAGCTGCTAGGACAACGTGGGAGGGAAGACCTGGGGCTGGGACTCTGGGCCGAGGGCAGGTGGTCCCGCCTGCTCTATACTTAGCCTGGAGGAGCCAGTCTGGGCTCTTGTCCTCCAGCTGTGTCATCAGGGAATATTTTGGGGATTGGCGGTTGCAGGCGCCTCTGCCACTCAGGCCCACAAGCCTGGCCGGCAGTTGGAGACCTGGAGGCTGGAGGTGGGAGGGAGGAGGGGAGAGAGGCCCGCGCTGTGGGAGGGGGCTGGGAAGACAAGCTCCCGAAAGCAGGAAGCCAGGCCGCGGGGCGGACCAGGCTGCGGGGCCCCTCGCCGCGCAGGCAAACAGGAAGGACTGCCCCCTGAGCTCTGGGCGCCCGGCCCGGGCGGCACGGCTGCAGCTCCGGCGGCGGCGGCGGAGGGCAAGGAGGCGAGCGGTCACCGGCGGTCACAGGCGTCCCACGGGCCCCCGCGCCCGGTCCGCCACGCTCTGGCCTGGGCTCTCGGCCTCCCCGCGCTCCCAGGCGGGCCATCTGCGGCGGCCGCGATGAAGGCCGGCTCGGGGGATCAGGGGAGCCCCCCGTGTTTCCTGCGCTTCCCGCGGCCCGTGCGGGTGGTAAGTGGCGCGGAGGTCGAGCTCAAATGCGTGGTCCTGGGAGAGCCGCCGCCCACGGTCTGGTGGGAGAAAGGCGGGCGGCGGCTGGTGGCCTCGGAGCGCCTGAGCTTCCCCGAGGACGGCGCCGAGCACAGCCTGCTGCTGGGCGGCGCGCTGCCCACCGACGCCGGGGTCTACGTGTGCCGCGCCGGCAACGCGGCGGGAGAGGCCTACGCGGCGGCCGCCGTCACGGTGCTGGAACCTCCCGCCCCGGAGTCCGAGCCCCAGTCCCCCGAGGGTCCGCGGTCGCCGCCGGGCCCCGGGGAGGGCGCCCCGGTGTTCCTGACGGGGCCCCAGTCCCAGTGGGTGCTGCGCGGGGCGGAGGTGGTGCTGACTTGCCAGGTGGGAGGCCTCCCCGAGCCCAGGCTGTACTGGGAGAAGGATGGGATGGCCTTGGACGAGGTGTGGGACAGCAGCCACTTCGCGCTGGAGCGGGGCCACGACGGCGCGAGGGGCAGCGGCGCGAGCCTGACCCTGCGAATCCTGGCGGTGCGGCTGCCGGATTCCGGGGTGTACGTGTGCCACGCCCGCAACGCGCACGGCCACGCGCAGGCGGGCGCGCTGCTCCAGGTGCACCAGCCCCACGAGAGCCCGCCCCAGGATCCCGATGAGCACCCCACGCCGGCGCTGGAGTCGCTCAAGAGCGCACCCAAGACCTTCTGGGTGAACGAGGGCAAGCACGCCAAGTTCCGCTGCTACGTGATGGGCAAGCCGGAGCCCGAGATCGAATGGCACTGCGAGGGCCGCCCTCTGCTCCCGGACCGCCGGCGCCTTATGTACCGCGACCGCGACGGTGGCTTTGTACTGAAGGTGCTCTACTGCCAGGCCAAGGACCGCGGGCTCTACGTGTGCGCGGCGCGCAACTCTGCGGGCCAGACGCTCAGCGCCGTCCAGCTGCACGTGAAAGGTAGAGAGAGCACTGGCTCTTGCTCATGTCCAGCTCCAGGCCTGGAGGAATATTGAATTCCCTTTTCCAACCTGCCTCCTACACTCAGGGATGAGGATTTATATGTCTTGTGAATTTCTTTTCTTTCTTCCCCCCCCCCCCCCCCCCGAGACGGTTTCCCTGTGTAACCCTGGCTGTTCTGGACTCACTTTGTAGACCAGGCTGGCCTTGAACTCACAGAAATCCGCCTGCCTCTGCCTCCCAAGTGCTGGGATTAAAGGTGTGCACCACTCGTGAATTTCTTAGCAAACTACTAAGGTGATTGATTTCAAGGCAGATGGTGAAAACCACTAAACTAAAGAATAGATGACTGTGTGAACATTCCTGTCCTTTGCTCTTTTAGGCCTCCTTTCCCAACTGGATTCGCATCGGTAGCAATGGTTGTAAGATGATAGCAGCATGTTGGGGTGTAAATAGCTAAGGCTAAATTTATAATATGGTAATCAACGAGAACAAGGGGGCCGCAACGAGAACAAGGGGGCCGCTGTATTGAAAACACACATTTGGAGTGGAGGCTGTGTTCACAGCTTCCCGCCCTGAATCTGTTGGGAAGGCTGGAGCAACCCTCCCTGGAGCCACTGCTCATTCACAGGGGAGGTAGACTTGACAGAGGGGAAATGCCCTGCAGTCTCTGCCCTTTTGTTGATCAGCTGTTTAAGTTTGAAAGAAGATGAAAGCAAAAGTTCCCCTAAATGGGAACTTGAGGGGTCACGCTTTTGCCAGCTGCCTAACCTTCTCCTTCATGGAGAATTGTTGGGTCTTTCCCTTGAGTCCTGCCTCGTACTTAGCCAAGTGTCTGCTACCTGAACTGTGACAGTGTCCTCACGGGTACAACTTAATGTGCCCAAACTTGCCAGGCCAGTGTGAAACTGGAGTGTCCTCAGGAAAGTAAAGAGACTTCTCCAAGTGACACCAAAACTTGTTTTCCCCAGCAAATTAGCTCTCTAGAGGTTTCCTATTTCTGAAATATGGTTTTGAAATGCTTAGAGTGCTGTTAAAGTGAAAGTCAGTACAGACCCTTCCATTATTAGGGAAAAGTTGTAGAGTTGGGGAACAGTTTGAAAAATCACAGGTCTGGTTCCACTCTTGCCCTTCCCTCTCCTCATTTAACTCATAAGCAAATTGAGACACCGAAATGTTATAATACGTGTTCACATCGATGTGGCTGGTGAGCATCAGGGACAGGCTGGGAATTAGGACATCTGACTTTGCTGAGAATTAGGCTGCCATTCCCAGTAATGTCTGTATGGTCCTCCTTGTCCTCCTCAGTATCCTGAGCCTTCTCTTGTTCTCCTCCTTCTGCAGAACCCCGTCTCCGGTTCACAAGGCCCCTGCAGGATGCGGAGGGCCGAGAGCATGGCATTGTAGTGCTTGAGTGTAAAGTACCCAACTCTCGAATCCCCACGGCCTGGTTCCGAGAGGACCAACGACTGTTGCCCTGCCGAAAGTACGAGCAGATCGAGGAGGGCGCCGTGAGGCGCCTAATCATCCACAGGCTGAAGGCAGATGATGATGGGGTCTATTTGTGCGAGATGCGGGGTCGAGTGCGCACTGTGGCCAATGTGACAGTCAGAGGTCAGCTGGCCAGTGGGAGGAGGCTGAGGCTGGTGGTGTCTAGTTCCTGGGCTGATGGATTCCCGTCCACATCTCAGGACCCATCTTGAAGCGTTTACCCAGGAAGCTTGATGTCCTGGAGGGAGAGAATGCAGTGCTGTTAGTGGAGACCCGAGAAGCTGGGGTCCAGGGGTGCTGGAGCCGCGATGGGGAGGAGCTACCGGCCACCTGCCAAAGCAGTTGTGGTCACATGCAAGCCCTGGTTCTTCCAGGGGTGACCCGAGAAGATGCTGGTGAGGTCACCTTCAGCCTGGGCAACTCCCGAACCACCACTCTGCTCAGAGTCAAATGTGAGAGAACGAAGGCTGGAAACAGGAGGGTCAGGGCAGGGATGCAGCCAGTTGCCAGTGCCTGGGTTGGCAAAAGTGGACTTAGAGCAGGAGTGTTGTTGGGGGCTTCTGCAGGGCTCAGGTGAAAATCCCGCCTTTGTCTCAGGTGTCAGGCACTGTCCTCCCGGGCCCCCTGTATTGGCTGAGATGTTCAAAGGCCAAAAGAACACAGTCCTGCTGACCTGGAAGCCCCCAGAGCCATATCCAGAGACCTCCTTCATCTACCGCCTAGAGCGGCAGGAAGTCGGGTCTGAAGATTGGGTCCAGTGCTTCAGCGTTGAGAAGGCTGGAGCCGTAGAGGTGCCTGGAGATTGTGTCCCATCAGAGGGTGACTACCGCTTCCGTATCTGCACGGTCAGCCAACACGGTCGCAGTTCTCATGTCGTGTTCCATGGCTCTGCCCACCTTGGTGAGTTGATCCTTCTGGACTTTGCTTATCATTATCTAGACCCCAGGTCGTGCCCTCCCATGACCTCTCTTCCTTCCCTGACCCTTAGCCCTTGTGTTTTTCCATGTACCAGCTTTTGCTCCCTCTTGCCCTTTCTGGTTCTGACAGCCGTGCCCTGTCTCTGTCCTAGTGCCCACAGCTCGCCTGGTGTCAGGCCTGGAAGATGTGCAGGTGTACGATGGGGAAGACGCCGTCTTCTCCCTGGATCTGTCTACCATCATCCACGGCACTTGGTTCCTTAATGGAGAACAGCTCAAGAGTAAAGAGCCAGAGGGCCAGGTGGAGCCTGGACCCCTGCGCTACCGAGTAGAGCAGAAGGGCCTGCAGCACAGACTCATCCTGCAAGCTGTCAAGCACCGAGACAGTGGGGCCCTGGTAGGCTTCAGCTGCCCTGGTGTGCAAGACTCGGCTGCCCTCACTATCCAAGGTTGGTAACTGGTGGCCACCTAGGCAGATAGGTTCAAAGCACGAACAAGGCTGATGTTCTACCTGTTTCTCAGGAGGGCTAGAAGAATATGGGGCATTCATGATGGGCTCAGATTGAGAACTCAGAGGTCCAGAAGGCCATTTTCAGCTCAGCATACAGAGCTTCTCATGGGGTCACCGGCACCATTCCCATCCTTTGGATTGTTTTGCTTTGCAGTAATTCTGTCTCGTTGGGCTGGGGGTATATATAGCTCAGGGGTAGGGCACTTTGGCTAGCATGGGTTCAACTCAATACTACCAAAAAATATTACATTTGTCCTCTGATTTGAGAGATAGAGATCCTGGCCCTAGCCCCTGCCGCTTTCTGTCCCCTTGGCTAATGGCCAACACTGTCTCCTAGCAGGTCACCTTGAGCCAGGCACAGCCCTAGTCACTTGGCTTTAGGTAACTAGCACAATCCTGTCGAAAGCCCAGTAAAACAGGTTCTTCTGTCATCCCCACTTTACCTGTAGGAAGACAGCCACAGAGAAGTTAAATGGCCTGCCCAGAGTTACAGAGTTAATGAGTGATGGTACTGAATTATGCAACCAGTTAGTTTGGTTCCAGGAGAGGGAATGTAGCATCACTCAGGAATGGGGAGGAGGGTGCTAAAAATTCAAGGGCATGCTAGCTGTCTTGCCTTTGCTAGAGAGCCTGGTGCCTTACAGCGGTAGCTTCCAGCGTCAGCAGTAGAAAGCAAAGAACAGTTGTTTCCAGAATGTAACCCAGGACCACTAACACCAGAGGCACCAGGAGAGATTCTTTAAGAATTCTTAGGTACGCCAGGCATGGTGGTGGTGCGCACCTTTAATCCTTGCACTCAGGAGGCAGAGGCAGGGGGATCTCTGTGAGTTCAAGGCTAGCCTGGTCTACAACAGACTAGGGACAGCAAGGGATACACAGAGAAACCCTGTCTTAGAAGAAGGGGAGAAAAAAATAATTCTTAGGTACAGTGAAACAACTGAGCTTAGGCATTAATTTTAAAAGCCTGACTTGGACCCGGCGTGGTGGCATGCGCCTTTGATCCCAGCACTCGGGAGGCAGAGGCAGGTGGAGCTCTGTGAGTTCAAGGCCAGCCTGGTCTACAAAGTGAGTCCAGGACAGACTACTTCCTGTTCCTCCTTCCCTAGGCGTCCCCTCTTCCAGCTTCCAGACACTGCCACCCTGAGGACGACAGTTCTGTCACATGAATCTTTCAGGGATAACTCAGATCCTGTCCAAACCAAACTATAGCAAAGCATAATCCTTTTTTTTATTTATTTATTTATTTTTTTTTTTTTTTGGTTTTTCAAGACAGGGTTTCTCTGTGTAACAACTCTGGCTGTCCTGGACTCGCTTTGTAGACCAGGCTGGCCTCGAACTCACAGAGATCCACCTGCCTCTGCCTCCCAAGTGCTGGGATTAAAGGCGTGCGCCACCACCGCCCGGCTTCTTTATTTTTTTAAAGTTATTTACTTTTATGTATATTGGTGTTTTGCCTGCATTTTATGTCTGTGTGAGAGTGTCAGATCTTGGAGTTACAGACAGTTGTGAGCTGCCCTGTGAATGCTGGGATTTGAATCCGGGTCCTCTGGAAGAGCAGTCAGAGAGAGCCCTTACCACTGAGTCATCTCTCCAGCCTCCCCCTCCCCTTTTTCTTTCTTTTGTTTTAAGTACAGGAAAATCAGCCTGGTACCTTGTGTGTGTGGCGGACAGAAGCCCTGCCACTGCCCTCTTCCCCATTGCCCCTCAAACCTGTTTTTAAAACCCCAACTGACAGCTGGACCTTAGTCACTGACAGCAGTTGTCTTCCCCATGAGTTCACCCCTACACCGAGCACACACACTGGAGAAAGGGTTGCTTATCTGAGAAGACTAGACCAAAGGCCTTGCATGTGACCAGGTTTCTCTCCATGCAGAAAGCCCAGTGCACATTCTGAGTCCCCAGGACAAAGTGGCACTGACCTTCACAACCTCTGAACGTGTGGTGCTGACTTGTGAGCTCTCGAGAGTGAACTTTCCAGCAGCCTGGTACAAGAATGGGCAGGAAGTGGAGGAGAGCGACTCACTCATAGTGAAGACGGAAGGGCGCAAACACCGACTGATCCTGCCTGAGGCTGAAGTCCGAGACAGTGGTGAATTTGAATGCAGAACAGAAGGGGTCTCTGCCTTCTTCGGGGTCACTGTTCAAGGTCAGGGACCATGCTGGCCTTTTCCAGCTGAGGCTCATTTTGGGAGCTTTGTAACCCCTACCCCTGTGGTGGGGGTCCCCTTTTACTTTTTTTGTTTTTGTTTACGTTTTGTTTTGTTTTATGGTATTTGGGTGGGGCCTAGGGCCTTGTGGGTGTTGGGTGAGTATACTCTACTACTGAGATCCATCCGGGATCCTACATTTGAGTCTTTAATCTCATGCATCCACATCATCTAGCACACTTGCCCACCAGTGCATACACACCACACCCTCTGCTGGATTGGGCGAAGGGACTAAATGCAATTGAGGGAAGAAAAAGGGTGTGGCTGGTATTTATAGAGAATCTGCTCTGGAGTTAGAGCTATGTTAGGTAATTTGCACCTATGCTATTTTGTTTAATTTTTCACAACTCAATAAGGCCTAATCTCTAGTCTGCAGATAAAGGCATTGAGGCCCAAGGAATTAGTATGACTTCCTTGTTATCACATAGTCTGCAAAGACTGTGGCCTGGAGTCATACCCAGGCCTTCCTTTTTCCTGCTACTGATGGTGGTTGAAGTAGGCAGAAGTGTTAAGTACATTGGTCTAGTGGGTCACATAAGACGGAAGGTTGCTAGAAGCCTTTAAAAATGCATGTTCCCAGGTCTCCTGGGCTATCCAGAGCAGAAACGTCCACGGCTCAGCCTGAGGGGTCTTCTTTTTTAGAAAACTGACAGTAACTCAGCTAGGTGAAATGTGGAGATTTGAGGCCAACCTCAACTGTGTGAGACACTGTCTCAAGCTGACTCAAACGAGAGCAAAATAAAAGCTACTGATCCCTTTGAGTCGAAATCCTGCTTTAACAGGGAACTCACTCTCCGTACTAGTCGGCTTTCTACCACTGTAATGAAATGCCTGAGATATTCATTGATAATGAGAAAGCTAAATGTTGTTATAGGGATTCCAACCCAATACCTTTATTTTGAGACTGTGATGGGGGTGCTGGATGTCAAAAGCCAAGTTGTGTGTGGTAGAACACATTGTTTATCTTCATGGCCCGTAAATAAGAGGGGAGGAGGCTGGGATCCTGCCAGCCCCTTTGAAGACAGACCCCAGTGACCTAAGGTTTTCCCACCAAGCCACTCCCCAGCACCATGATAGCACCGGCCTGGCCTGCAAGCCCTTAATGTCTGGGCCTTCGAGATACTGTCTGTATGCAAAGCACAGCACTTCTCAGTGGAGTAGTTGCTTGGTGCTGGCTAAGTCATCCTCCAGGCCTGTCCTTCCTGTCCTGCCCTTGTGAAGGAAACAGTAAACTCGGCCAGGTTCCTTGTGATTGCTGTCTCCCTTCTGCCTGTGTTAGTATTGGCTGCCACTGTAAGATCTCTCTGTGCTTCTACCCTCTGTGTCCCCACTCAGCCACCGTTGGGCATCTGTTGATCACTCAGTGCTGTTTCATCTTCTATCATGCCTAAGCCACCGTGCCAACAGGATTTCATGTCATTTGCCCCCAAGTCCCTGCATGCCATGGCTTTGACTGCCACCTTCCCCTACAGTGGTTAACCTCTTGTGTAGAGCCACATCTCCTGCCCTTGAGTGTCTTGTGTAAGTGGGTGTTTGTGTTCCATCTCTGTTCACCATCTAGATCCCCCAGTACACATCGTGGACCCCCGAGAACATGTGTTTGTTCATGCCATCACTTCCGAGTGTGTCATGCTGACCTGTGAGGTAGACCGAGTGGACGCCCCTGTACACTGGTACAAGGATGGGCAGGAGGTGGAGGAGAGCGAGTTCATAGTACTTGAGAATGAAGGGCCCCATCACCGCCTGGTGCTGCCTGCAGCCCAACCCTCCGACGGGGGCGAGTTTCAGTGTGTCGCAGGAGATGAACGTGCCCACTTCACTGTCACCATCACAGGTGGGGCCAGCTAGAACACATGCTAGCACACACACTCCCATTCATCACTTTTCTCACCCCCCACTAGCCTTTCTGTACCGTCCGGTCCTGAGCACATTAGTCCTGGCTACTCATCACCGGGGAGCCCCTGCCTTTTCTATCTTCCAGGAGTCCCCTGCTAAGAGGGTTCCCTGAGGGCAACAGTTCTGTTACAGAGCAGATGGTACCCAGTGTGGGAGGGGTCAAAAGATTACAGAGGCTTGTAGGAGCCCAAGCTCCACCTGAGACCAAGGCCTCCTCTCCCATGTTTTGTTTTGTTTTTTTAGGTTTTTTGAGACAGGGTTTCTCTGTGTATCCTTGACAGTCTTGGACTCTCTGTAGATCAGGCTGGCCTTTAATGCACAGGGATCCGCCTGGCTTTGTTTGCCTCCTGGGTGCTGGCATTAAAGGCGTGCGCCACCACGCCTGGCCCATGTTTCATTTTTTTATACCTTTTATACCATTCTTTTTTTTTTTTTAAGATTTATTTATTATGTATACAGTGTTCTGTCTGCAGGTATATCTATCTGCAGGCCAGAAGAGGGCACCAGATTTCATTATGGATGGTTGTGAGCCACCATGTGGTTGCTGGGAATTGAACTCATGACCTCTGGAAGAGCAGCCAGTGCTCTTAACCGCTGAGCCATCTCTCCAGCCCTTTTATACCATTCTTGCTTTCCCCAGAGAATGAACCGTTTCTACAGCTAAAGTTGACACTACAACCCCCATTATGAGGCTCCTACACAAGCTTGGTGTACTTTGGAGATTATGGTCATGGCTCTCTGACCATGATGGCTATGCTCAGGGGATTGTGTGGCTTTAGCTGGGAGTGACCACCTACAGAGTGACTACTTCAACACATGGCTGATTTTCAAAGCGTAGGAGACAGGCCTGTATCCGGAAGGGTAGCAGGGCATCCCAGTCCCATCCCATCTTGTCTAGCATCAGATGTCTCTGTCCTTCAGATGTCTCTTCATGGATCGTGTACCCCAGTGACAAAGTGTACGTGGCTGCTGTACGCCTAGAGCGTGTGGTGCTCACCTGTGAGCTGTGCCGGCCCTGGGCCGAGGTACGCTGGACCAAAGATGGGGAGGAGGTAGTGGAGAGCACAGCGCTGCTCCTGGAGAAGGAAGATACTATCCGCCGTCTGGTGCTGCCCTCCATCCAGCTTGAGGACTCCGGCGAGTATGTGTGTGACATCAATGACGAGTCAGCTTCCTTCACTGTCACTGTCACAGGTGTGGGCCCACCCCAGCCCCCAGAATCACCAGAGGACCACCCTGAGACTGAGGGAGGTTGAGCAAGCTTGCTGGTGTTGGGGGTAGTGAGGGTTGAGGGTGCAACACCAGGGTCCCTGCTGGAAAGAGCCTGGAATCCCGGTTGGAGTAAACATGCCCTTTTCTAGTTCAACAAGGCCAGATCTAGCTGTGCTCCACCTGCTCACTGACTGAATGCCATCTGGGCTAGTCACTGGGCCAGGTGCCTGGGCTACTGGTCAGGGTTGCCGGACTAGCTGGGAAGGCAGTTGTTAACCAGGGGTCGCAGACGGGGAGACCCTTGGGCTCTGTGCAGCCCACAGATATCTTTTGTTTGGCCTGCAGAGTCATACCAAAGTCAGGACAGTCCAAATAACAACCCGGAGTTATGCGTCCTCTTGAAAAAGCCGAAGACCCAGCGGCCTTGGTCCCGTTTCCCCCTATGGCGACGAACAGCTGGCACTGAGTAGCAGCTGCCCCATAGTATGGGGCCCACATTCCTCTGTTCCACCCTCCCTTTCTTCTGCCTCTTCCCAGACCTCCAGCCATTGACTTAACCTCTTTGGCCTCCGAAGTTTGCGACCCCTGTGTTAAACCAATAAACACTCCAATAAACACTCCAAGACACCTCGTGATAAGTGATGAATGCCATTAGGGCTGAGGGCTCCACAGAACAGCCAGGCAGGGAGGACTTGAGAGACAGTCACCCAGGTTGGCTGCAGTATGGGCTGGGCTCCATGTATTCCACAGCATATGAACAGACATATCCCCAAAGGGCACAGCCTAGTAAGAAAGTCTTAAAGATGTCAGAGTGTAGGCTGTTTAGGACAGCATAGAAATCCCAGGGCTGGTGGCTGCTAGGCTGGCCAGGGTAATGAGGATGTTTACCTACTGGTACTGGAGCTAAGCTGAGTTAGGGGTGGGCAGAGAATAATCCAGGGAAAGTACAGGATGGATAAGTGATGGTGGCTTATGCTAGAGGCCTACAGCTCACATCACCATTCCTAGTGGGCATGGTAGTGGGAGTTTTAGGCAGTTCTGGGCATCACAAGAACCCCAAAGGCAGCACTGGGACAACTACCCTATTCTTCATGGTTCTATTGTCTTCCTCCCTGACCTGCCCAAGGTGTCATGCCCAGGCCAAGCTGCTTAGGGACTTCTGTTCCCTATACCCCAGATAGCAAAGTTCACAGTGGCAACCAGGCTGTGTACACATTCTGTTTTTTTTTTTTTTTTAAACATTTATTTATTTATTATGTATACAGTATTTGCTCTACATATATGCCCGGGCAGATCTCAATGTAGATGGCTGTGAGCTACCATGTGGTTGCTGGGAATTGAACTCAGAACCTTTGGAAGAACAGCCAGTGCTCTTAACCTCTGAGCCACCTCTCCAGCCCATACACATTCTGTTTTACAGCTAGCTACCTTCACGCTCTTGTTCCCAGCCCTGGCCAGACATAGCTGTAACCACAGAGCACCAGGTGCCTCCCAGCAGAGTTGACACAAATGCCACCTGACCTCCAGGCCACAATGGATTAAGTCCCACGCCAAATGGGTTCTGTTGTTACATCTTTCCCTCAGCTCTCTGCCCCAACCTCTTCTGCAGCCCAAGAAGCTGCCTTCTGTAGTCCTCTAGCCTTGTCATGACTGACATGTCCTGTCATGAGACAGGAGGTGTGCTACATGAGCTCATGGCTGCAGTGTCCTGTGGCGGAGTCCTCCTAAAATCCTAGTCCAGGAAGCTAGCAGTTCCTCATTCAGGCCACAAGGGGGCCAGGTGAATGCTTCTGGAACCTTGATTCCCAGGGGAACAAGAGGCCATGGTACTATGGGAAGGGAAGACCATCTAGTGATACTGACTTGGTTCCTTTCTGTGGAGGAGTGGCCTGTTCTTGGAGATGAGTTTCCGGAAGCAGCATGTAGCATCTCTGGGAAACTTCTAGACAGGTATTAGCAACAGGAAAAAAAGCGTTCCCTAGTTGCTGCAAGGGAAAGTCTTGGCTGCAGCAGAAGGAGCCTACATAGAACAGAATGCCCCAGGAGCTGTAGCCGTCTGTGACGTAAGGACAGTTAGTTCATCTCTGAATCATTCTGTGCCTTAGTTCTGTCATCTGGGAAATGGAGACAGCGTAGTATTTTTCTCCAGACACACTGTGAGGCTAAATGCGAAAAGTGCTTGGAGCTATTACTGGAGCATTAGAAAGTATTTGTTCTTACACATCCTAATTCCGTCCCTGCACAATTTTGAAAGACCCCAAACCCTCAAACTCAAAAGGCTCGTTAAAAGTTCAGCATCTTTGAGAGATGTGACTATATCTTTTAGTATGACTTGCTGAGGGTAAATACATTACACAGCAAAAAAGTGTTAATGGGAATAGTTATAAGAGGTGGCAGCAGGGCCTGAGGGTGTCTAATAAATGAGAAATCCATCTTTTTGTTTGCTTGTTTGTTTTGTTTTTCAAGACAGGGTTTCTCTGTATACTAGCCTTGGCTGTCCTGGACTCACTTTGTAGTCCAGGCTAGACTAGCCTGCCTCTGCCTCCCGAGTGCTGGGACTGAAGCTGTGTGCTACCACGCCTGGCTGAGAAATGCATCCTTTTTAAACCCCATAATATTCTGGATTCCGTAAATGTCTGGTCCTACGGACTTCAAGGGCAGAACCAGGACCTATTGTTACTTATTGCTATGCTACTCAGGACTATCATTAGCACATAGGCTGTGGGGCCATGTGCTGCCAGATCATGCCAGTTAGTTGTGTTTGCCCTACTTTGCAGAGCCCCCTGTGCGGATCATACACCCCCAGGATGAGGTGACTTTGATCGCTGTGAGTTTGGAATGTGTGGTGCTGACATGTGAGCTGTCTCGAGAGGACGCTCCTGTGCGCTGGTACAAGGATGGGCTGGAGGTAGAGGAGACTGAGGCCTTGGTGCTGGAGATTGACGGGCCTCGACGACGTCTGGTGTTGCCTGCTGCCCAACCAGAGGACGGGGGTGAATTTGTGTGTGACGCTGGCGGCGACTCAGCCTTTTTCACTGTCACTGTCACAGGTAGGTAGTCTCTGTGGGCACCTCCAGGGAGGTAAAGAGACAGGGTGCTACGGGACAAGCACCAACTACCCCTACTTCCCCTCCCCCATGCCTCTGATTCCTAGACTCCTCAGTCAGAGAACTCGAATCAAGCTGGGACAGTGTCCATTGGCCTGTGAGAGGGGCCCAGCAATCGGGATCATTCATTCACTCAGCAGATGCTTAATCAAGCAGCTAGTGTATGCTTCTGCTAGATGCTGGAGCACAAAGGGAACCAGTGAGCTACAAGTTTCTATTCATGGAACTCACATTGGGAAGGAGTAGGCAGCCAAAAAAAAAAAAATGATAATAACCAAAATAAATGCTTTATCAAATAGTAACAGCTAAGTGTGTCAGAGGTAAAGCATAGAAGGGGAGGAAATTGGGATGGGTCTAGGGAGGGGAATTGATAGACTTGACTTGCCTCTTTGCCTCTTTCATCTCTCTGACCTTGGGCAAGTCCTTTTCCTTACAGGAGCCCTCAGGTCACTTAGCTGTCAAGTGTACTGGAGAGGTAGGGAGAGGTCTTGAGTCGAAGCCATGTGCCCCTTTCTCTGCCCACCCACCAGCTCCACCAGAGAGGATTGTGCACCCAGCAGCCCGATCCCTGGATTTGCAGTTTGGGGCTCCAGGACATGTGGAGCTACGCTGCGAAGTTGCCCCGGCTGGGTCCCAGGTGCGCTGGTACAAGGATGGGCTAGAGGTAGAGGTGTCAGATGCCCTGCAGCTGGGTGCCGAGGGGCCTGCCCGCACTCTCACTCTGCCCCATGCCCAGCCTGAGGATGCCGGGGAGTATGTGTGTGAGACTCGAGATGAGGCTGTTACCTTCAACGTCAGCCTGGCTGGTGGGTGCACCGGGCCAGCCTGGGGTGGGGAGGGAGGGGCTGGCTTGGGCTCACAACCTCCTTTCTTTGTGCAGAGTTTCCAGTGCAATTCCTGGCCCCAGAGGCAGCCCCAAACCCGCTCTGTGTGGTTCCCGGGGAGCCAGTGGTGCTGAGCTGTGAGCTGTCCCGAGCAAGTGCACAAGTGTTCTGGAGCCACAATGGGACCCCTGTGCAGCAGGGCGAAGGACTAGAGCTGCGAGCTGAGGGTCCTCGCCGAATCCTCTGCATCCAGGCTGCAGACTTAGCTCACGCAGGTGTCTACACCTGCCAATCTGGGGCAGCCCCAGGAGCCCCAACGCTCAACTTCGTTGTCCAGGTGTCTGGTGAGTATAACTAAAGGCAGAAAGCCCTTTAGTAGTGCTCCATTCCCAGGGCTCCCCCACTTTCCTAAGACATCGAATCTTTCCCTTGCCCTGTTTCCCCAGCTTGTCTTCCTGCCCTTCTCATTGCCCTCCCAGTGACCCCTAGCTCTGACCCCACAGAGCCCCCGGTGCAGGTAGTGGCCCCCGAGGCAGCCCAGACGAGGGTTCGCAGCACACCAGGCGGGGACCTAGAGCTGGTGGTGCACCTCTCCAGGCCAGGGGGCCCCGTGCGCTGGTACAAGGACGGGGAGCGCCTGGCAAGCCAGGGGCGGGTGCAGCTGGAACAAGCCGGGGCCAGGCAGGTGCTGCGGGTACGGGGGGCACAGAAAGGGGACGCTGGGGAATACCTGTGCGACGCACCCCAGGATAGCCGCATCTTCACCGTCAGAGTGGAAGGTAACAGTGCACCCTTCACACCCATTGGTCTCTGGCACCCACAAAGACTGCCTCCTGTCCTTCCTGGCCTTTTTCATCTCCTGCAGCTCACCCAAACCCAACTTGCCCTCTGTGGTTCCCACCAATGTGTGTATGATACCGCTATAAGAGGTCAAATTCCTTTTCCCAGGACCCTAGCATGGCAGGAGATGTGGCCCAGTAGATGAGAACAGGACCTCCAGAGTCAACTTGCCCAGGGTCCAACTCAGACTTGGCTCTCTGGGAGTTGTGACATTAGCTAAATTGCTTTATTCCTCTGAGTTCCAGCTGTGAAATGGGATAGCAGACAGGTTGCTGTGACTGCTAACTGCTGTAACAGGGCCCATCGTAAATAATAGGTTGGTACTAGAGACTAGGGAAGAAGTGCCAGGCTGGGATTGTAGGGAGCTTACTAAGTGTGGCCAGGAGTTGGCATGCTAGTCTTTGAGAGAACCCCCATGACCAACACACGGTAGAGCCTCACTCAAGCTGTAGTAATTGGTGGGAGAATAGGGCTTGAGTCCTGAGGAAGGGATGAGAGGGAGAGAGGGAGAAAGAGACATCCAGTTCACTGCCTCACCCCTCCTTCCAGAAACCCCGCCCATGAAGCTAGTCTCCTCACTGACACCCCTGACAGTCCACGAGGGTGATGACGCTACGTTCCAGTGTGAAGTTTCACCACCAGATGCCGAAGTCACCTGGCTACGCGATGGAACTATTGTCACTCCAGGGCCCCAGCTGAAAATGGTTCAGAATGGTTCGAGCCACACTTTGATCATCCGGGGCTGCCAACTCAAAGACGCAGGGACCGTGACTGCGCGAGCTGGAGCCACAGACACGAGTGCCAGGCTCCATGTCCGAGGTTCAGTGTTGCTGGGCATAAAATGCTCTGTTCCCTGTAACCCCCTCACAGTCGTGGCCTGGAAGTGAGATCACTGGATCCGGGCTCCATGATCTCTCTCTCTTTTTTTTTTTCCTTTTTTTCCCTTCCAGAGACAGAGCTGTTGTTCTTGCGGCGGCTGCAGGATGTGCGGGCTGAGGAAGGCGAGGATGTGTGCCTTGAGGTAGAGACGGGCCGAGTGGGTGCAGCTGGAGCTGTTCGCTGGATAAGAGGTGGGGAACCTCTTCCCCTTGACTCTCGCCTGACCACAGCCCAGGATGGCCATGTCCACCGCCTCTCCATCCATGGTGCCCTGCTTACCGACCAGGGTACCTACGGCTGTGAGAGCCACCATGATCGCACCTTGGCCAGGCTCAGTGTGAGGCGTGAGTGCCATGTCTTCTCTTAATCCATCACCCACCTGGCTGGCCCAGAGTCCCTGAGATTCCACCCCCACCTAAGTGCCCCTTTCTGCTGAGGAAAGTCTAGCCTGGCCGTCCCAGTCTGGGGTTAGAGCCTGAAGACTCCAACTCAGAGCAAAAACCTCTTTTTTTCTAATGTTTTCTAGTTACCTCAGAAGTCCAAATGGACTTTGCTTTCCACCTCCCACTTCCAAGATGGCTTTGCTAGCATCATAAATGTTACACTCCAGAAAGACTCTCTGTATTTATTTTTGAAAGAATGGCTGGCAAATAGCACTTCTCATCCCACACTGGAGCCTCCATTAGCAATCTCTCTGAAACAAGTCTCCTTAAAAATGGGGTTGATCTCTACCTCTGGGGAGTTAGACGAAGTTAACTGAAGTGTCAGACCTTGGCGGTTGGTTGTCACCAGTGATACGAACTCATCAGAGTGTAATCCGGAGCTTCACCTGTATTAAACTAGTGCAGTGGTTCTCAACTTGTGGGTCTCAGCCCCTTTGGGAGTTGAACAACGGGGGCCATACAGATATTCACATTGCAGTTCATAACAATAGCAGAAATACAGTGATGAAGTAGCAACGAAAACAATTTTATGGTTGGGGGGTCATCACAACATGAGGAACTATATTAGAGGGTCACAGTATTAGGAAGGTTGAGACCACTGATCTAGTGCAATAGGGAAAACTAGGGCTAGAAAAAGTCAGAGCCATTTGCCAAAGATCACCCAGCACATATACAAATTATATGTTAAAGCCAGGCTCCAATCCCAATAGGTCTGGCCTCAGATTTCCTGTCCCTTGCAGTGTTGAGAGCACTCCACACTGAGACTTCTCACACCCCCCAACTCTAACACTCCATGTGTTTTCCTTTTCCTAGCCACTGTACACTTCTCCCCTAACCAAATCCAGCCAGTCTCATCTCTCCTCTCCTCCCACCCAGTCTAAAGGCTTTTGACTGAGTGCTGGGTGTGGTGTGGTGCGGACAGTGCTAAGGGGTGCATGAGCCCATGAACCCTGCCCAGAGCTAGAGCTGGCATCCTCTCTTATCTCTCCAGCACGGCAGTTGAGGGAACTTCGGCCTCTGGAGGATGTGACCGTCAGTGAGGGGGGCAGTGCCACCTTCCAGCTGGAGTTGTCTCAGGAGGGTGTGACTGGAGAGTGGGCCCAGAGTGGAGTCCGACTGCACCCGGGGCCCAAGTGCCACATTCATTCAGAAGGCCGTACTCACCGCTTGGTGCTAAGTGGCCTGGGTCTGGCTGATTCAGGCTGTGTCTCCTTCACTGCCGATACCCTTCAATGTACTGCTCGGCTCTCAGTGAGAGGTGTGGCCTCTGGGCCCCTGCCTGCTAATTCTCTGTGTGTGACTACTGACTTAACTGTGTGGCTCCTACTGACCACCCTGCCAGAGTGGGGAATCCCTGGACCCTTTGGATCTGTGTGGCCCCCCAGTGACCTCCTTGCTTGGGTACAGCTGCTCCCTGCAAACCAGTGCTACCTTGAGCAAGCCCGTGTTTGTATGGTCCCTCTTGTCTGTCTACCTGGACATCCCCCCACTGACTACTCTTATGGCCTTCCTTTGCTGCCCAAGTGTGTTCCCATACTTCTTCCACTGATGAGCCACCAGAGTGCTCTAGTGCTAATTTTGCCTGAAGACCCCCAAATTTCCAGCCCTAATGAGTTCCCCATTAACCATAGCTCTAGGGATCCCCAGTGTTTTTATGCTTCTCCAAGCCCAGTGTCTTCAGCTGTCCACTCCAGCCATGTGGCCACTGCTGTCCATGCATCTATGCCCCCTGCTGACCACCTCCAAAGCCACTCTTACCCCTTTGGCTCCCTGGTCCTGCTGTGTCTCCCACTCTCCAGCATCATCTCCCTTGCACTTCCTGTCCTCAGATGTCCTCCACTCACTGGTGGCCTCCACTGATCACCTACATGTGTCTCCCACTGACCTACTGTGTCTGTGTGTTGTGCAAGCTGGGCCCTCGTTCCTCACTTACCCCTGACCCTTGGCATCGTTCTCTCTTACCCTCTCTCAGAGGTCCCAGTGACTATTGTGCAGGGGCCACAGGACCTAGAAGTGACCGAAGGTGACACTGCCACGTTCGAGTGCGAGCTTTCCCAGACTTTGGCTGACGTGATATGGGAGAAGGTCAGAGCATATGGCCCTAGTGCAGACCTATCAACATAACAATGCAGGCAAGAAACGAACACTCACCTGGACCTGTGGGCCTGACGCTAGGCTAAGATTGATTTCACGGTTAATCCCTTTTAATCCTTGCAACATCCGGTGAAGGTACACCTTGTTAAAGGTAACACCAGTCTATCTAAGGAATACATTCTGCGGGATGAACGTAGTTAGTTGCTCAAGGGCAGACAGAAGGGATAGAGCATATGTTGGAATCCTACTTTAAAATCCACACTCGGTGGGTCCATGAGAATTCTGGGCTTTCTCCACCACTGGTGCCAATTCTCGGCTCTAAAGTCCCCAAGGGATGGTACCATCTCAGAGAAGTGACCAGAAAGGGAAGACGTGGGACAGTTCAGCTGCAGCGGGGGAATCCAAGGAACCCACTAGTGAGCCTGTAGACAGCTTGGCATCAGAAAGGACAGCGCCACCTTCCAGGGCCGCAGCCCCCAGAGTCCTGCTAGGCTCGATTTGGGTCTGACGGACTACAAATTCCGCCCTTAGGACGGGCAGGCACTCTCTCTCAGCCCGCGCATCCGGCTCCAGGCTCTCGGCACGCGCCGCCTTCTGGTGCTGCGGCGTTGCAGCTCCTCGGACGCTGGGACCTACAGCTGCACTGTGGGGACGGCCCGTGCCGGGCCTGCACGCCTGAACGTGCGCGGTGGGTACCCGGAGATGTCGGGGCTGGGTACTTTGGGCTCCGGGACTGCGGCAGGGTTTTCCCCCACGGTTTACCCACTTCTAGGGAGAGGGCGTGGCGGCGGGGGTGTGTCCCGGCTTCGCCCCGCCCCGCCTCACGCCCCCGGCTCCGCCCCAGAGCGAGAGGTGTCGGTGCTCCGCGAGCTCCGGTCGGTTAGCGCCCGAGAAGGAGACAGCGCCACGTTCGAGTGCACCGTGTCGGAGACCGAGACCACCGGGCGCTGGGAGCTCGGAGGTCGCGCGCTGAGACCCGGAGGCCGCGTCCGGATCCGACAGGAAGGTCTGGCCGCCTTTCTACCTTCTGTGACCCCCTTGTTTCCTTACCCAGGGTTCATGCAGACTCCGCCCCATTCAGATAAGCTCCTCCTCTAGCTCGAGCAGGCCCCGCCCCAAGGCCTCACTGCCAGGGTCTCCTGGACTTTCCTCCACCTCCGGCCAGCTCCTTTTCGCTTCCTCTCCCCATTCCGTGCCCCGACACTTCGGAATCTCCCTGGGACCTACTCGGGTGCCACCCTCGTTCTCGAATCCTCCCGGGAAGCGGCTGAGGCTTCGCTACCCTCCCCTCTTCTCAGGGAAGAAACACATTCTGGTGCTGAGCGAGCTGCGTACAGAGGACACCGGTAAAGTCTGCTTCCAGGCGGGACCCGCCCAGTCCTTGGCTCTGCTGGAGGTGGAGGGTAAGCTTCTGAGGCGAAGGTGACTGGGAAGGGCGTCATCTCCCGTCCTGGGACTGACTGACTGGCCGCTGGTCCTAGAGATGCTGCTTTCTTCATCTCTCCTCTTCGAGGAGCTCTTGGGGCAGGTCACAAGGGCAGCTCATTTTTTCAGGAGATGGAGAGGAAGAGACTTTAAGCTGGGCATTCAGGGAAACGGACTTGTGCCAGGAGTGGAGGTCGTAGGCAGGAAAGATGCACCTCTCCTCTAGACCCTACGTGTCCTTATTAAGCCCCTGTCCCGTGTCCCCCCCCCCCCACCCCACAACCGCAGCGTTGCCTCTCCAGATGTGCCGCCGCCCACCTCGCGAGAAGACGGTTCTGGCCGGCCGCAGGGCGGTGTTGGAGGTGACTGTGTCCCGCCCTGGGGGCCACGTGTTTTGGATGCGGGAGGGGGTCGAATTGTTATCGGGAAATAAGTATGAGATGCGCAGCCACGGTCCCACCCACAGCCTGGTCATCCATGATATCCGACCTGAGGACCAGGGCACCTACAGCTGCCAGGCGGGCCAGGACAGTGCTGACACACAGCTGCTGGTAGAGGGTGAGTAAAACCCACTGGGCAGAATCACAGGAACAGAAGGCTGGCCAGGCAGGAGGGACCACCTGGAAGCTGCAGTGCTGAGATACACCTACTGGAGGTTTTCAAGGATTCAGGGAAAGGCTCTTGGCAGCGGGTTCTGGTGCATGTGGGGATGGGGGAGGAGCGGGAAAGATCACATCCGAGGCAGAAATGGAGAGAGAGCCCTGAGTCTCAAAAGAAGCTTCCCTGACCTTCCTAGGGCCCTTTCTACTAGGGCTTCTCACTTTCCTCTGTTTCTGGTGCGTGCTTGTCTTCCCCAGAATACCCCGATGATAGAGCAGTTGCTCTCCTCCCCGGTACCACCAGTATCTGCTGGCACCTTCCTTCACCTCCTCCTGCCCTTAGTCCAGCTAGCTTCTGCTCACCCAAATGGGTTCAACAGCAACTCGGGCAGCGCCTTCCATTCTTTCCCTCTTTCACACAGGAGGTGCCCACTCTACCCCAAATCTTTCCATATCTTTCACACATTTGTGTTCCACTCCACCTGCTCCCATCTTCCCGGCCTCCTAGACACCCTTGACAGAGGCTCTGAAAGGGTGGGACCCAGTTCTTCCCTTGTGGGTATCTAGGCTCTGCTAGGGTGGGGGGGGGTTGGCTTGGCCTTCTCTCCCCACCCACAGTCCCACATGGAGTTATTCCTCTACAGGTGACTAGAGGACTTAAACAGACCAAGTGGGTGCTCTTCGGACAGTTTGGAAGGAGGCGTGTACCCTTGTACTGGGCAGGGTGGGAAGGGAGGAGCCAGGGGTATTAGGAAACAATAAAAAACCGCTACCGTTCATGCCCACCCCTGTCTGTGTGCTGTGGGAGGGCAGACCGTGCTTGCAGCCCCTACAGTAAGTGACTCAGCTCCCAAGCTGTGGCCCTTTCAGCTCGGTTGATGGAAGTACCCAATCACTGAAGACTTCCAGCAGAGGCCACATAGTTTGGCACATTTATAAAAGATGTAAAACAGGGTGGGAGGAGACAGAAGCATGAGGTGTCTAGGGTGGCATGGCAGACACCAGACATGCACCGTGCATTTAAGCCCTTCTCCCTCCACCCTCCTCCCAAACCCATCCCAGAACAGCACCCCCCACCCTCATCCCCTGCCACTGCCTTCAGGCTGGTGGCATTGCAGAGGCCAGGGGACCAGGGTGAGGGGTGCTGCCATTAGCTCCATGGACAATGACAAGAACCCTTAGATGAGTGGTTGGAAGATAGAGCAATGGGAGAGGCAGGTCTCCTCCACACAGACATGCAGGAGAGTGGCCCATGGGACCCCAGCAGTGGGACAGGTGGCGGGGCTGGCCCTGAAGAAGCCCTGCCAATCAGAAATCTAAGGCAAGGGGCCCAGTGTCTCCTCCAAGCCTACCCCTGACACACATGTATGAGCAACACACAACCCTGAGCACATCCCAGTGGGCTCACACCCCGAGTCCCTCGGGAGCTTGGACGGAAGCTTCTCCCTAAGGCCAGGCCTACGTAGCCTGAGACGCAGCCCCCCCTTTGGTAGCTGGCCAACCCTCTCTCCAAGGAGGGGAGACAAGCCAAAGGGCACAGGGCCGTGCAGCCGCAATGGTGGCCTGGCAGGACTCTCCAAGCTGGCAGAGCTGGTGACTGCAGAGTCTAGACATTGGGAGCATGATTACACCCGTACAGGGGGACCCGAGCAGGCTGTCAGTGGTCCCCGGGACCCATACTCATAGTCTGTGTCTGTGGGTGAGGCCATGAAGGAGCTCAGAGAACTCCCCGTCTGTCGGTCCCTGAAGCTCTGGATGTAACTCTGTGGGGAGTAAACACAGGTGTGAGTCCTACTGCAGAACCACCTCCCTGTACCACCCAGGCCTGACACTCTCAAGGCCTGCATAAACTCAAGGCATCCCCAAACTGAGCCCACAGCCGTAAAACCCACCATATACCATATCCATTAATGTCAGTACTTGGGACACCTGTCCCTACCTACAAAGCTGTATCTATCAGAGCCTAGGTATAGCGGTTCTGATGAGTGGACAAATACAGGCCTTAAGGGCAGTGTTCCCTAAGATGGCTCAGTCCTGCATGGTCAATCTACACATTCCTCCCTAGAGCTGGTAGGGTTCTGGAGCCTCACCGGGGAGAGGACATCTCCATTGAATCGTTTGATGGGCACTGGCCTGCGTCTATAAGCAGGGTCGGGGGGACCAGGCCTTGGAGGTGCCCGAGGACCTCTGGGAGGAGCTCGAGGGGGTCTCTTCTTTCTCCGCTTCTCTTTGCGTTCTTCCTGCTGCCGGATCCGCATCAGCTGTACTCGCCTTCGCTGCCGGCTGATGACCACTGTAGAGGGATGGGCACAGGAGAGATTCAAGTCCACATAACTCTTTCCTGAGCCCATTCCCTCTCTTCCCCCCAGGGGCTTTAGGCTTCCATAGTCCCTTGCCCACGACACACACACACACACACACACACACACACACACACACACACACACA
>CAJQZJ010030162.1:360961-399696 GCA_907164525.1 Lophiomys imhausi | reverse complement strand
CACACACACACACACACACACACACACACACACACACACACACACACGCTTCTACCCAGTTACTTCCTTTCCTGGTTCCTGCCCCCAGCGCTGCCCCCCCCCGCCCCCATCCAAGGTGGGACTTCCTACAGTTTTTCTTTTCTTACAAAGGTCTGTATGTGCAATACCCCCTCCCCAACTGTTGTTGCTGTTCCAATCCAGAGGCCTTGGGTAACTCCCAGGCCAGCCAACATCCCATCATCTTTTTTTTTTTTTTTTTAACATTTATTTATTTATTGTGTATACAGTATTTGCTCTACATATATGCCCAGGCAGATCTCAAGATAGATGGCTGTGAGCCACCATGTGGTTGCTGGGAATTGAACTCAGGACCTTGGGAAGAACAGCCAGTGCTCTTAACCTCTGAGCCACCTCTCCAGCCCATCCCATCATCTTTTAACTGGACAACTCCTTCACTGTTCCCTTTCTCCACTGTTTCCTTTCTTCACTGTTCCCTTTCTCCACTTCCTCTAGCACAGCAGTTCTCAACCTGTGGGTCATGACCCCTTGGGCTGGTGGAACAGCCCTTTCTCAGGGGGTCACCTAAGATCACCAGAAAATGCAGATATTTACATTATGATTCACAATGGTAGCAAATTACAGTTATGATTTAGCAACGAGAATAATCTCACGTTTGGGGGTCACCACAACATAAGAAACTGTATTAAAGGGTCACAGCATCAGAAAGGTTGAGAACCACTGCTCTAATGCATTCTACATTACCAAACATTAACTCATGTTTTTTCCCTCTCCTACTCTAAGCCCTCCATGGGCATCTCATTGTCCTTCTAATAAAATTCATCCCAGAGGATCCATCCATACAATCAGCCCATCTCATGAACTGTGCCTGCTCCAAGCAGCCTTCCTTGACTACCCTAACTACAGCGGACTCCATAAAGTTACCATTTCAGATTACCCTGTATCTCTCCATACAACTCTACACAGGGCAATTAACTTATTTGTTTGTTTGCATGTCTATTATCTGTTTCTCACCTGCCCTGGTTGCACACCCATAAGAGAATGAACCTTCTCTGGTAGCATTTATTTATTTGTGGTCCTGGAATCAAACTCAGAGCCCAGTGCATGTTGGGTAAGCACGCTACCACTGAACTACATCCTCTATCCTTCTTTCATTTCGTCTCTGATATATTACACCAGTGTCTGGAATGGGCTTGGCCATTCCCCACACATTTGGGATGAATATTGTTGCTTACCCCTGTTCTCCTAGACCTTGACCAAGTCAACTTTCTAATCCATGGAGGTCTTCTGATTTTGGTGTGTAGTTTCTGTCCCTTCTCAATGATCCCTTAATTGTCCTTAATCTTTGTCCATCCCTTCTGCCCATGCCCACCCTAGCCTATGTCCTCTCACCTTCTGTGTGGGAGTCCCTCTCGGTTGTCACCCTCCACTGCACCAGAACGCCCATCAGGCTAAGTAGGGGCCAGAGTGCCAGCAGAGCCCAGCTCCGCCAGCAGAGGGGAGGCACAGGCGCAGCCCGCAGTCGCTCCACCACGTAGTGCCCGAGCAGTAGCAGTTCAGCAAAATAGTCCGCAGCAGTGGCAATGAGTGCAGCACCCGTCACAGCAGTGGCAAGAGTGGTGAGTGGTTGGGGCCAGCGCAGTGTGAGCAGGGCACAGAGCAGGCCGCCTCCCAGAAGCAGCCCCAGTGGGCCCCAGACGGAGCCAGGCTGGTAATAGGGTGCAGAACCCAGTAAGGCGGCAGCAGCGAGCAGCAGACCGAGCAGCAGCCCCACCAGGAAGAGGCCCACACTGTGCACCAGCATGGCTACCAGCCCGCAGAGCAGCCCAATGCCCAGTGCAATGCCTGCACTTGCTCCAGCACTCAGCTGCGTCTCCAGAACCCGCTCTCGGTAGCACAGCAGGAAGATGATCACTGAGCCAAACAGCAACCCAGTGAGGAAGAGTACTGCCTTGAAGCAGCGGTAACCTGGAGGGGAACAGGGCTAGTGAGGGGCCAAAATAAGGTTACCAGGATAGAAGTCAGAGGGGCCAGGGACATGGAGGGACAAGGGGATCAGAGACAAGGGTGCTAAAATAAGAGAACTAGAGGTCACGAGGGCTCAATGGTAGAGCTAGAGTCAGGACAGATCAAGTAGACATTTGCTAGGAATCATCGGGGAGATGTGTAATTATTGAAATAATGATCCAAAGTTTTGGGGGGGTCAGAGTTAAGTATTACTGGAGTTGAGTACATCAGTAATGGGGCAATAAGGTCTTCAGAATCATAGGGTTCAGAAACATCATTGGAATCACAAGGGGATCAGCAATTGAGTCCCTGGGGCCTCTGAGGAGGACTGTTCAGAGATGAATAACCTGGGAGTCAAACAAAACAAAACTTATGTATAGTGGTGAGGTGATATAGGTTCAGAAAGAGTAGCCTTGTATGGTCACAGGGCTTCAGACATAAAGCACTGCTGGAAGGTTACAGAGAGGACAGAGCTGGGTTTTGGGGAGATGAAATCTTTGCAGATGGGAGGGTGGGGTGGACAAATGTAGAGTCATTATTAAAGACAAAGGGAAACACTGAGGCCAGAGAAACTGGATCACTAGAGACCACCATGTGGAGGAACAATCTACTGGTTGGAGTTATGGGGATCAGAGAGAACCAGTGGGAGGGCACTAGGAGCTACATGGAGTTGCAGGAAATCCAAGAGGACTATGTGGAGAAGAGGGGGTTATAGGGACTTTACAGCCATTAGCAATACTTGAAAGAGGGAAGGGGTGTGGACCCTGAACAGTTGGGAAAGGTAGAAATCAGAGTTGGGAGTCAAGGAGAGGTAGAGAGAGTCAAAAAGGAAGATAATAAAGAGAAAAAGGAGATGTGGTTCCAAAAATGTAGGGATCAGACCCCAGGAGGCTCTGGAGTCAAAAAGGAGCAGAGTTTAGAAAAGAGCTCTGAATCCCCAAGGTAGGGGTGTCCAAGATGGGGAGGATGACCCGGGAGCTGAGGATACAGAGTGAGGCTATCCAAAGCACCATGCAGAGGAGGTAGGTACACAGAGCAGAGGGGGTAGAGATCTCTGGAGACCCAGTGCATGTCCTAAACCCTATGAGGAGCATTTCTCCTGCTCACTCTGCAAAATGTAAAAGAAAGAGAACACCTGATCCACACCCTGCACTACCTGCCACACTTCTGGAAAACCATGCCAGCCTTTTTGCCCAAACTGGTTCTAACACTTATAATCTTCTTGGGGGTTTTCTTTGGGTCCCTACTCATAGAAGTCAGACTCTACTGTGAAGTTCTATAACTTTCTGAAGAATCCACTGGGCATTTACCCTAAGCTGCCACTAGCCCATACCATACCTTTGTGGAAATGAGAAAAGAGTATACTTTTCTCTAGAGAAGGCAGCCTTGGGCCAAGACCTTGAGAGATGTCAAATGGACCCACACTCACCTGTTCAACTGAGCTCCTGAAGTTACTGCTCACACACCCTACCCCCATTGCACTATGTAATCCATGCTGGCCTTGAGTTTCCGTTCCCCTGCTTCAGCTTCCTGAATGCTGGGATTACAGGCATACCACGCCCTCCCCCATAGAACTCCTCACAATAACCATCCTTATGGGAATCTGTCTTGTAGGCGATCTCCATGTGTATGACTACCATCCAGCCCACTCTAATATGTATCACAAGTGTGAATATTCCAGGTCTCGCCCCCACCATACAATATGCCTGCCCTGTTGTAAGGGACCATGTTTAATCACCATGCTAAGAGATTTTTTTTTTTAGTGTCTTCTTAGCCTAGTGATCCAAACATATCTTCACTACATTAGCCTTGAGTACATTATTCCTTGAGTACCTACTAATTCTTGTCTATATGAGGCAAACATCATTGCCTTTGTCCAGATGATAAAGCTGAGATTCAGACAGGTTAATATGCCCATTACATCACAGTGACTAAAATATAGAGCCAAGTCCAAACTCACATAATTTAAAACCTGTTCTTTGTAGAATCTAGAGTTAATAATCTACAAATACATTTGAGATCAACAAGAGAAAGATAGAGCCATAGGGGTGGGATGGGCTGGAAATGATTTCAGAGACACCAGAAAAAGAACCTCGAGGGAACAGTGAAGGGGCACAGGTGAGGGATGAGAGGGATCTCACCAAAGAAGCAGTAGACGACTCCAAACAAACAGCACATGATGCAGACGAGGGCCGGCAGTGCCTGATACCTGCGCTCCAGAGGCTGTTCACAAGGTGCACCCCAGAAGGCATCATCCGGCTCCGGGGGCGGCAGCTGGAACCGTAGAGTTTCCATAGTGCCCGGCATAGTGCTGGGAATGGAAGAGGGTCACCCTCCCAGGTCAACCTGACAGGGAGGAGATTGGAGTCAAGGGTCAGTCGTGGGTCTTCACTAGAATAACAACAGTGCGTGTGAGGGAATTCAGCAAGGGCACAGTGGACAAAGGAATGGTGCCCACATCAGGCAGCTCTAAAAAGCGTCTCTGGAACGGGGAGCAAAGACAAAGGGAAACAAGTGCCTTGCTACAGGCGGCTGGGATGGACTTAAAAGGGGCTAGATGGGGCTAGATGAGGGGAGGTAGGGTGTTGCTGGCAAAAAGAGGCAGCCCGAGCACCATCTGTGAGACGCTCAATTTGGAATTGTCCAAGATCTACCTGGGCTGGAGGTGACCTGAGCTTCCGAGCAAAGGAGGCTGTGCAGGGGCCGGAGGAGCCGGGGTTGTGGGATACCAGAGGCTCCGACTAACTGGGGTCCTGGCAAAGTCCGCCGTGCGAAAGGGGTTGCTGGGCCGGAGAGACGGGTCTCTGTGCGACGGCGTCGCCGCTCCACCTGTAACACCGCCTGGCACTGTAGCCCCACAGCCCGGGGATTCGGACCGGGCCAGGGGAAGGGAAAGGAGCAGGAGCAGAAGCTCGGGCTGCCTGGGAGCCGCGGCCCCATGCCCTGAGCCCGCCGGCGGCCTTTGGTGCTGATGGACAGCTCCGGCCTCTGCTCCTGACGTCACTCAGGGCGCACCATCCAAGCAGGGGCGGGCTGCTTCTGACGTCACCCGGGACGCACCAACCACGCCGGGGGAGGTAGGGGACTCCGCCCCCGGCGTCTGCCTCCCCGACGCTGAGGAGGGGGCACTTCCGGGGGTCCTTCCCCTTTAACCTCCTCCCCCGCCTCTCTCTCTCCGGTAGCTGACGGCCGAGACCCCTCCTCGGGGGCGGGGCCCTCGCAGTGACACGTCGGACAGCGGTTGCCTGGGTGGCAGGGCCACCAAGTGATGCTGGAAAGGCTGCGGACCCGCCCGGGGTTCCGGCTTGAGCTGCAGGCTTCGCTCGGCCGGGAGGGAGCGGGCCCGCCTGCTGGGCCCGGGCCCTCCGGAACCGCCCCCTCCCCAGTCCCGCCCCCTCGGAGCCTCCTCTGGCTGCGCGGGGGCCGGGGGCCCGCTGTCGCGACGCCATGCGGGCGTCGCTGCTGCTGTCCGTGCTGCGGCCCGCGGGGCCCGTGGCCGTGGGCATCTCTCTGGGCTTCACGCTGAGCCTGCTCAGCGTCACCTGGGTGGAGGAGCCCTGCGGCCCTGGGCCGCCCCAGCCAGGAGACTCTGAGCTGCCGCCGCGCGGCAACACCAACGCGGCGCGCCGGCCCAACTCGGTGCAGCCCGGAGCGGATCGCGATAGGCCCGGGGTCGGCGCAGGCGTCGGTGAGAGCTGGGAGCCTCGCGTCCTGCCCTACCATCCCGCACAGCCGGGCCAGGCCGCCAAGAAGGCCGTCAGGTACTGATCCACTCCGTCCGCCCTCTCCCGGGGGCACCAGCCAGGACGCGCGCGCTGGGGAGGCCGCCAGAGGCTGGGTCAGGCTCCGGAAGGAAGGAGCCGGCCGGCCAGGAAGTCCTTGGGCCTCGATTACTTCCTATGACCCTACTTTCCAGGGAGACAGAGGGCCAGTGTGAAGCTTTTTCTGGATGCCGTCCGGATCTGAGCTGAGCTAAATCAGCTCCGCCCAGTAGTTCCCCAAAGACCCTCTTAGTTCCTAGCTAGTCTGTTTAGGGTTAGAGAAATTGGTGTTAAGGAGAGTAAGTGTATAAAGAGGGGGAAAGAAGAAGGAGGGAACTGGAATTTACCTGTATTTCATTCCTAGATGGGTTTCAAGGGCCACCTTGGGATGAGATGGGAGAGGGAGGAATGTACTCATCACATTGATGTCTCTGCCCACGAATTGAAGTAATTTCTTCTAAGTAACAGTGAATTCCAGTTGTACAACTTACCTTCTACCTTAGGAAGGTGAGTTACCGTCTTAGTTTGCCCCTCCCTGAAAGACATTCTCGACACCACTATGCCCTATATTCCTACACATCATTTATAGGACATACTTGGGGGGATGACGGCATATTCATATACCAGGAAGTACATGCACGGTGCGCCGTGTGCGAGCATTTTACTGGTTAAATACAATCAGTGCCGTTTTACAGATGGCTCAAATTAAGTAATATGCTCAGGGGCACAGCTCTATGTTATGAAATCGAGTTAGATCTAATTCTCTCTCTCTTACCTACATGGGAAGTGCTGCCTCCTAAATGCAAAGCACTCTCTAAGACCAGCATTTCACGTAAATTCTCATGCCTCGTGGGAGAAGAGATGCTATTCTTACCCTGTTCATGGGTGCAAAGCAGGCCCAGAGAAGAAATAGCAAGTGAAGCCTGTGTGCTATTTTGTTCATAACTGTCTTTTCCCAGAACTCGGTATATCAGCACGGAGCTGGGCATCAGGCAAAGGCTGCTGGTGGCAGTGCTGACCTCACAGGCCACGTTGCCTACACTGGGCGTGGCTGTGAACCGAACTTTGGGACACCGATTGGAGCATGTAGTGTTCCTGACCGGTGCGCGGGGCCGCCGGACCCCATCAGGCCTGGCCGTAGTGACACTGGGCGAAGAGCGGCCCATCGGACACCTGCACCTGGCGCTGCGCCACCTGCTGGAACAACACGGCGATGACTTTGACTGGTTTTTCCTAGTGCCTGATGCCACCTACACGGAGGCGAATGGACTGGAACGCCTAGCTGGCCACCTCAGCCTTGCTTCAGCAACCCATCTCTATCTTGGCCGGCCGCAGGACTTCATCGGTGGAGAGACTACCCCAGGCCGCTACTGCCATGGGGGCTTTGGGGTGTTACTGTCTCGCACACTGCTGCAACAACTGCGTCCCCATCTGGAAAGCTGCCGCAATGACATCATCAGTGCTCGCCCAGATGAGTGGTTGGGTCGGTGCATCCTCGACGCCACAGGCGTGGGCTGTACTGGTGACCATGAGGTAGGAGGATAAACCTCCCCTTAGTGTCTCCTCTCAGAGCTTGCGTACTTCCCAGAAGAGGTATAGGGTAGTGGAGATAGAGGCCTGGGTTTCCATGTTAATCTATCATCTTCTAAAATCCTAGTAGCCCTAGGTAAATTAGTAAGCCTGAGCTTCGGTAGCCTCGTGCACGCTGATGGAAACAATTATTAGGCAGGGCTGTAAGGGAAGAGTAAGAGGTCCTTTCACATAGTATGCATTCAACATCAGTTATTTTATTTGGCTGTGGACACCTCGGAGACAGCTTTCACAGCTGCGCTCACAGAGACTTGACCAGGGCTGTACAACATCAGCTGGTCAAGTATGCTTAAAGTCCATAGGACCCTGATTCCCAAGGCCACAGCTGGTTATAGGGTTAGAAGATGAGACCCTAGCTAGGAGATGGAGGAAGGACAGTCCTGTCATTGTTCCCATTATGGATGCTTCCCTTCCCCTCCTCAGGGAGTGCACTACAACTCTCTGGAGCTGAGCCCCGATGAACCTGTGCAGGAGGGGGACCCTCGTTTACGCAACGCCTTGACAGCCCACCCTGTGCATGACCCTGTGCACATGTACCAGCTGCATAAAGCTTTTGCCCGAGCTGAGCTGGACCGCACGTACCAGGAGATTCAAGAATTGCAGGTACAGCCTGAGCTTGAGGGTGGGGGAGTGAAAAGGTGAAGGGGAGCAAGTTCTGAGAGATCTCAGGGAGTAAAAATGCAGGCTAAAACTACAGAGTGAACCCACTGCCAGGTCTTTGGCCTCTGCAGAAGCTCCAGGAAACCCCCCTTTAAACTCCAAAGCTGCCTAAGTCTTCAGAGAGACTGTGTGGGGTGAGAGGAGGTTTGCAGTACACTGTGGGTCCTCCCTGAGAATCACTAACTGCCCACACAGCCTAAGATGCATACTGGCTGTGTGGGCCCTTGCTTTGCTCACGACCTATTTTTCTGGCCCAGTGGGAGATCCAGAACACCAGCAGACTGGCCGCTGATGGGGAGCGGGCTTCTGCCTGGCCAGTGGGCATTCCAGCACCATCTCGCCCTGCCTCGCGCTTTGAGGTTCTGCGCTGGGACTACTTCACTGAACAGTACACGTTCTCTTGTGCCGATGGCTCGCCCCGCTGCCCACTGCGTGGGGCTGACCAGGCTGATGTGGCTGATGTCCTGGAGACAGCCTTAGAGGAGCTCAACCGCCGCTACCAGCCAGCACTACGGCTCCAGAAGCAGCAGCTGGTGAATGGTTACCGGCGTTTTGATCCAGCCAGAGGCATGGAGTACACACTAGACTTGCAGCTGGAAGCACTGACACCCCAGGGTGGCCGCTGGCCCCTCACCCACAGGGTGCAACTGCTCCGGCCCCTGAGCCGAGTGGAGATCCTGCCTGTGCCCTATGTCACTGAGGCTTCTAGGCTCACTGTGCTGCTGCCTCTGGCTGCCGCTGAGCGTGACCTGGCTTCTGCCTTTCTGGAAGCCTTTGCCACTGCGGCACTGGAGCCTGGCGACGCAGCAGCCTTGACCCTGATGCTACTGTATGAGCCGCGCCAGGCCCAGCGGGCGGCCCACGCAGATGTCTTTGCGCCTGTCAAGGCCCATGTGGCAGAGCTGGAGCGGCGTTTCCCTGGTGCCCGCGTGCCCTGGCTCAGTGTGCAGACAGCTGCACCCTCTCCACTGCGCCTCATGGATCTACTCTCCAAGAAGCACCCGCTAGACACTCTGTTCCTTCTGGCGGGGCCAGACACAGTGCTCACACCCGATTTCCTGAACCGCTGCCGCATGCATGCCATCTCTGGCTGGCAGGTCTTCTTTCCCATGCACTTCCAGGCTTTCCACCCTGCTGTGGCTCCACCTCAGGGCCCTGGACCCCCAGAACTGGGCCGAGACACTGGCCACTTCGATCGCCAGGCAACCAGTGAGGCCTGCTTCTACAACTCCGACTATGTGGCAGCCCGTGGACGGCTGGTGGTCGCCTCCGAGCAGGAGGAGGAGCTGCTAGAGAGCCTTGATGTGTATGAGTTGTTTCTGCGTTTCTCCAACTTGCATGTGCTGAGAGCAGTGGAACCAGCCCTGCTACAACGCTACCGGGCCCAGCCGTGTAGTGCGCGGCTCAGTGAGGACCTCTATCACCGTTGTCGCCAGAGTGTACTCGAGGGCCTTGGCTCCCGCACGCAGCTTGCCATGCTGCTCTTTGAGCAGGAACAGGGCAACAGCACCTAAGCCCCTGCACCTGTCCCTTTTCTTCCCCAATAACCTGGAGCCACATGCCAAGCCTCGCTGGACAGGGCTGGCTGTAGCCTCAGACCCTAGGGCAGCCCACTGGTCCCTTGTCTTTTGCTTTGTGGGCCTGTGGGCTCAGGACAAGCCCTGAGAGAGGTGCCCTACAGCCATCCTTTCTTGTCCAGTTTCCCTGCCCCCTTGACGCTGCTGATTCAGGCTGTGGCCTCTGTGTATTTATGGCTAACGCCAGCCATGGTTCCAGTGATCTTGTCCTGGGGTCTGGGCTGTAGATCAGTTGTTGGATGAGGGAGTTAAGAAAGGAGGGGTATGGATGGTATTTACCACCTTCTCCCTTCTGGATCCATGATGAAGCCTTGGCTTTAATAAACTGGCTAAGTGTGGACTAATGAATGAAGATTGGTAATTCATCAGAGTTTGGCAAGGTGGGTGTTGGAGTAGGAAGAATTGACTCTAATGATGGAGGAGCCCTGTTTCTGTGGGAGCCTGCATTTTTTTTTAAACAGGGACCAAATCATATAGATGCCCAGCCCCCCCAGCAAGTGTGTGTGGTCTCTCTCTCTCTCACACACAGACACAGAATTCTTTGTGCCTCTTTATTCCCAATTTCACCAGCGCTTTATAAAACCAGTCTGTAGAGAACAAGACTCAAGCAGGCCGCTCCCCTCCCCCTAAGCTCAGCCAAGGTCTGAAAGGTCTTCCCCCTTCTTCCCATGGAGGGAACTTGTGATGGGGCTGGGGCAGGGGGAACTGGGAGCTGGGCCAGGCCTGCTGGGCCATCCACTCCCCCTGCCAAGAGGGAGCTGGGCCTGGAGAGAGCGAAGTAGAACCAGCCCGACATGCCTGGGTCCCAAGGAGTCTGCCATTAGGGCTGGGACCCTGACTTTCCTGTGCCACCCTCCCCTGCAGCCCCACCCTTCTATGTCTGTGTCCCACCCCCACCCAGTCCCTAAATATATACAAATATACAGAGGGGCTCTGCCAGGGTTCCACCTCCCTCCCCTCTCTTCTCCCTCCCCTGCTCAGGGGCCTCTAGTCTAGTCTCCAGCCCTTCCTGGACACCCGCCTGGGAGCAGGGAGTGTGGACAAGAAGGACCCTTGTGTAAGGCAGCTGAGCCTGGGTCGGGGAGAGCAGGACCCCAGTCCTGGCCTCTCAGTGAGCACCACCCCTTCCCTTAGCCCTGGGTTGCCCTAGGCCTTCTGTCCCAGGAGCTGGAGATGTGTGGGGTCTGGGTAGAATCCTAGGTTCATGAGTACTTCCCCACACAGCACCATCCTAGCAAGCAAAGTCTTCGAAGAGGCTTCCCGGGGGGCCATGGGGGTGGTGATGGTTTGGAAGCAGGCTGCTGGCCCCCCCACCCTCAGCATGGCCCCGGCCTGGGCAGGGACTCTGTAAAGTGAAAAGGGGACAGATGGGACAGTGGTCAGGTTGTGTACTCAAGTCCAAACATCAGCTTTTCCTTTTGGTGTTTTGGGAACTTTCAGGAAGTGGCTCTGGGGAGAGGGTGCTCTCCAGGTGCTATCCCACCTGTTCCTTCAGCTCCTGAAGCCCCAAAGTGGAGATGCCCCCAGTGGATGTCCTCAGTGGGGTCCTGGGCCGTCGCCACACTCTCCTGAGTCGATCCCAGGAGACCTTACAGGTCAAGGTGGAGTGTAGAAGGGTAGAAGGGACCTCAGTTACAGGACTTGGTGCCTAGCAACCCCTCTCAGTAGGGCTCCTCATGCCCCAACCCAGCCTGAGGGTTGTCAGAGCCAGACCCTCAGACACTTCTAGAACCCTGAGCCTGCTGCCCACCCAGGAGCCTGCACCACTCTCTCTCAGCCTTTCCTACATGTCCTTACCTCATAGATATAGTCAAGGATCTCCAGAAAGGTGAGGATGCTCGCCCCAATGAACAAGCCCATCTGTCCTCCAAGGTCCCCTGAGGAGCAAGAGGGGAGGGTCAGTGGGAACAGGCTGGGCCGATCCATGCATGAGTTGGGGCAAGGGTCAGGGCTTACCCAGTAGGGCTGACAGGCCATAGGCTGCTCTCTGTTCCATGGCTTCAGAAGTTAGGGCCTCAAAAAAGACATCCAGGACCAAGAAGTTCTCCCTAGGAGACATGAAATGACAACTGTGTGGGACTACTGGTCCTCTTGAGGCAGCTGGCAAGGTTGTCCCCGGTTCAGCCGATCCTAATCTAAGACCCTGATGTGCTGGGGGGCTGCTGACCTCAGACTCTCAAAGGGAGCTAGGTCCAGCTGGGTTAGCTTTGTGGTTTTGTTGTGGTTGTTTTGCTTTGTTTCATATAGCCCAGGCCGGCCTTGAACTCTCTCTTTATCTGAGGAGAAAGACATATAAATGGGTCTAAAACAATGGGAGCTGTGCACTTGCCGGGTGTGTACATGGAGTTATGGCAGCTCAGACTTGGACTTGGAAGGGCTTTCCTGGAAGTGGACCAGGATTTAATTTAGAAAGATTGTGAATGGCATTCCTGGCAGGAGACCCAGTATACACAAGAAGGCAACTCATTCTCTCCAGTGCCCCAGGCCTGCTGAAGGGCTCTTTCGACAAAGCTCATCAGTGGACATGTCTTACCGTATGTAGGTCTCATTGCGGTTGTACTTCCTTGCCAGGTACCTGGCTGAGCCCCTATTGGGGATCTTGACCATGGAGATCTCTTTGCCATAACGAGTCAGGTTGCACGGTGTAGGGCAGAAGCATGGACCCTTAGAGCCCCCACCGAGGGAGTCTGCAACACAAAGGCACCAGTTGCAGCAGGGAGGGTGGCCAGCAGGCCCAATAGCTAGGGGACAGGCACAGAGGCTCTCCTGAGCTGCCATGTCCATTCAGAAGGCCAGACCTGCCATCTACCAGAGCATGCTGATAGGAGTTCCCCTCAGACCAACGTTAAACAACCCATGACAACAGCACCTGCACCTCTCCCTCTGTCCCCAGCTCCCTGCGACAAGGAGGTCCCCTGGCTCAGAAGGAGGTGAGAGCACACGTGCCAGAATTAGTCAACATGGGATCTCAGAGTCACAAGCAAGGAGTTAGGGAAAGAATGCTGGAATGGGTGGGAGGGAGGATGGATGGATGGGTAGATGGACAGAACAAACAGTATCCGCACACTTGATGTGATATGATGTCTCTGCTTGCCCCTTCACTCTCTTTATCCTTGCCTTATACTCAAGAGGCTGATTCATGCAAAAAGCATCACCTTGACACCCTTGCTTTCAGGCAGGTCAGAGAGAGTGAGAGGGCAGAGGTACCTGTCTACTTCTCTCCCAGTCTCTCCAGTTGCCAGGCTACAGATAGGCAGGGGCTGCATCCTTCCTCCTGTGCCACACTCCCATCAGCCTGTCCTCTCAAACAGCCCCAGGTGCTCTCTCTCTCTCTCTCTCTCTCTCTCTCTCTCTCTCTCTCTCTTTCTCTCTTTCTCTCTCTCTTCATTCATGATGCTCCCTTCATACCTTCAGGCCTGAGAGCAAAGGCTCTGTGGTGTCCTTTATTTTGTGGACTCACACCACACCTGTGGCTACTTTTTCTAGTGGATACATCTGTTCCTTTGTTTAACGCTCTTCAATGGCACACTTGGTTGGTATGAAAGAGATCTTGGTGTGCCAGTCTGCTACCCCAGCATCTCAACTGCATCCACAGAGGCCCATCAAATCTAGATTTCTGCAGTGAGTTCTGCTGCCCTGCTTCAAACTATCCACTCTGCATCTCACTCACTCCCCTGTCTACCTTGCCTTTAGTCCATGCTGGCTCCAAGAACCTCCCTCTTCCACTCTCTGCTCCCTCACTTGACCTCTGCCTCCAGCTATACTGACCTTTGAGTGCCTGAGACAAAGGATGCTTTCTCTAGCCACAAGGTTTTTGGGACATAGGACATGCTATCCCTATTACATAAAACTCTTCAAATTTCAGCTAATATGTAGCTTTCCATGTAAAATCCCCCCTGCCTTTCCAGACTGGGGCTACATGTCCCTCCCTAGGGCCTTGTAACACCTTTGGGATACCCCTATTCAAGAACTGTTACACTGTGTTAGCATCTGTCCTTAGTAAGTGTTCATGCGCAGGGCTCTTGGCTCCTCATTCTCAACACTCAGAACTAGTTGAATAGGTCTAGAGAATCAATCAAGTAATAGTTAGGCAGGTGGATGGATGGACAGACGGATCCATGGATCTGTGGATGGATGGGTAGTTGGGTGGGTAGATGGATGGATGAGCTGAGGCCTTTGGAAACATGGGAGTTTATTTTACCCATTCTGACATCCAGCAATCTATTTTTCCTAGGACTCAGAGAGAAGTCATTTTACTTTCTCAGAGAGAAAGAAACTGAGATGGCCTTCACTCCCAGTCTTGGGTTCTCTGCAACATCCCCATGGTCTGTCACCATTTACTCAAGTCTCTGAAGTTCTTAGGACCCATCCCCAACTCCCGCTGAGGTGTGAGACAGCACTCAACTTCAGCAAGAACCCTCCTGGACAGATTGGGAGAAGTAACAAGACACAGAAGAAGGGTACACAGAGACAGAAGAGAGAGATCAGAGGCAGGAAGGGAGAAGGCAGCACAGACCCAGTGTGTGGTCAGCACATTCAATGTAGATATTTGGCGGGCAGATGGTCTCGTTGCCTGAAAGGAGAGAAGAATATTTCTGAGATCTACATTCCTTCCTTCTCCCTTACCACACACCTGTGTAGGCATCCACATATATGCATGTTTGCACATATTCATAACAGATCAATGTACACACTCATGCATAAAAACAATGAAAATGCATAAGACACACATGCATGCAATCATATACTTGCTTACACAACCATGTGTACACTCTTAAGTTCATGCACACAACCCCCCAAAACACATAAATATATATTTACATGTGCACAAGCATGTGCATACATGCATCTCCAAATATACAAACACATGCGTAAATATCCAGACATACACATGAGCACATGCTCATGAGTTTAGATGCCTGTAAATGCTGTACATGTTTCTGCCCCTGGAAGTTCAAGAGCCCAGAAGAGTGGCACCAAAGACTGGCTGGAGGTGCCCACCTGGCATGTGCACCATCCGGCAGTGGCAGCGCTGAAGCACGGCCTCCTTTTCACAGCGCAGTCGGCAGGCAGACACACTATAGGCTGAGTAACCCTGAAGCTCAGGCTCCCTGAGCTCGCTTTCCGCCCGGCAGTTGCCCCAAGGCTGGGGCAGATAAGTTAGCTGCAGAGATGGGGCATGACAAGGTCAAGGCCTAGTGGGTCAGTCAAGGCCAGTCCTCCAGTGTCAATATCCCCAGCAAGGGCCAAGGGGCTAGCAGACAGAGTATCTGCAAGTCAGATCTGGCTAGCATCCCTTTGAGCAGAGATTTGCCCCTGTGCCCTGCCTAGGCCTAGCTGGGGATGCTCACCCGCTGTTCCTGGCAGGACACAAAAGTCTGGAAGCCTGGAGATACACCGAACCCCAGCTGGTGGATGTAGGGAGGCTCCTCCTGGCTGTGGATCTGCACCCGGATACCTGCCTCGAAGGATGTCTCATCTGCACATCAGAGATGTGGGGCTTTAGAACCCCCTCCAGCTGGAGAGCAGAGCTCAGGCCCCACCCCTGAGTTGGCCAGTATTCCCGCCTGCATACTTGTCTCTCTCCATATGGGCAGGTATTCCTCCTGCTGGATATCTAGCATGATCTCCAGGCCACTGCCCATGCCACCTGCCCTGCTGGGCAGTGAACTTTGAGGGTCTGCATTGAAGGTGTAACACTTCCCATAGCGAGTATAGACCTGGAGGGAGATAAAACAGATCAGTAATAGAACTCTTTTTTTGGGGGGTAGGTTTTTTACTCTCTAGTTCAGGTTGGATCTGTTCCTCCCCAGGGCCTTCTAGTACCCTAGACATTCGCTTACTCAGGGTTTGCTTCACTGTGTTAATAAGAGATCCCTATGTAGCTGGCCTTGAATTCACAGTCCTGCTTTAACCACCCAACCGCTGGGAATACAGGTATGTACCACCATGCCAGGCTCAGAACTCTCTGTCCTTCCAAGTCTTACCCTCCCTCCTCTGATAAAGGGTCCTCCGTTGCTACTTAGCTTTTTGAGTCAGGACCCTAAAATCTGCATCTCTCTGACTCCTATAACAATTCCAAAATGGTCTCCACCTACCTTGGTCTCCCTTCATCCATCCCTTCCCTCTGTTCTCCACGCAGTCAAAGCACTCTAACCAACCCAGTCCCCTGCCAGAGTCTAGTACCTGTAGCTCACACATCATGTTGTAAACCTCGAGAGTACACAGTAAAATTTACTTTCTTCTCTGTGCATGTGTGCATATTTACAGGTGTATACTCGAGGTGGAGGCTGGAGATTGATGTCCGATGTCATCCTCAGCCACTGTCTGCCTTACTTTAGGAGACAGAGCCTCTCACTGAACATGGAGAGCATCAGGTTAGCTAGGCTGGCCGGCCAGTGAGCTGCAAGGGTACTCTGGTCTCTGCCTCACCAGCACTGGGATTGCACGCACATACCCCAGTGCACAGCTTTGCACATGGACACTAGAAATCTGAGTCCTTACACTTGTACAGCAAGCCCTTCAACAACTGAACCATCTTCATAGCCCCAGTAGAACTGATTTTTAAAGGAAACTAAACAATGATAGCATCCCATTTTCCAGAGAAGGAAGTCAGACTCTTTCCCTAGACTTAAAGTGGCCCTTCAGTGTAACCCTGGCCTTCTCCCCACCCCCCAACTCCTGAATCTGTGACAAACTCAAACATCGTTCTCCTATTCACCTCAGGCCTCTCCAGGAGTGGCAGAGCTAGCTGTCCTGCATGCCACTCACCTCAGACCTGAGACCTTTCTCATCTACTCATTTCACTGTCCATTGCCCACTAGAGAGCAATCTGTACAGGAGCAGGGAGCCTGCCTGGTGTCCCATACACTTGTCCCATCGTGGGCCCGGGCAAGTGCACTCTCATAAACCTTCACTCTCCAAAGCCCATCTCTCGGCTCCTCCATGAGCATTCTCCCCAAAGGACACCAGATGGCGCTGGTGACCTAAAGATGAAGGCACAAGCTCAGAGGGGATTTTAGTGGCTGCCTGAAGTCGTCCCACCCACCCTGCCAGGCTCACCCCACAGAGACATGTCCAGGGGTCAAACCCATCACAGGCAGCACCTTCCCAGGGGTAAGGGGGTCAGTGTGCTCCAACACTACCCCCGCCCCTTTCCTTGGGAACATGTTCACATTGTAGAAGCTGGGAAGGGCATGAAGTGGCATGGAGGGAAAGAGATCCCCAGGCTTGGCTGCTGCAGGAGTGCTGAAAAAACAGGCTGGGCTGAGCCTTGGGAAGTGGAATTCTGAAGCAATCTGAGGGGACCTCCAGTGAAGTCTTGAGGATAGAGTTCTGCCCTCCTCTGGTGAGTTAGCTACCTGCAGCTTCAGCATCCCTTCTCCTACAACCCCCACCCCCACCCCAAGTACAGCCATCACCCAAACTGATTTCTGAAACAACAACAAAATTCACATAGCAGGCACCTTGGCATTTACAAAATATGAAAACATCTACTGCTAAGCCATGTCACCCACCCAGTGCCTCTGATTTCAGATGTGTTTAATGACCTTGGTTACAGAGAAGGAAGTGACTTGAATGAAGCCACACAGCTAGTGAGTGGATGGAACTCAAGAGGATGCACTCCCATAATTCATTGATGGCATCCTCCCACCCCAAGCCCACCCAGCTCCCACCTCAGCATGGAAAGACACAGAGATGTGCCTAATACTGTACCTTCCTTTTCCTTGTTCCTCTTTCCCCTCAGCGCTGTCCCTCAACCCCTTCCTTGCCCCTTCCCCTCAGTGTCCTCTGCCTTTCCACCCCTCATCTGTCCCTCCCCAGCTCCTGGGTTCCAGTTCATGCCCCTACCTATATCACTCCTGTCTACACCTGTACCCTTCGTCACAGCAAGTCCCCATGGGGCAGGAGTGGGAGTCACAGACACCTTAGAGCATCCTAAGTACCCCAGGTATGTTAAGTTAGGTGCCCAGTGTAATCAAATCATCACAACTACCCCAAAGGCAGTATTACTGTCTCCTCATTCTGAAGATGAGGAGACAGAAGCTGGACCAGTTTGCAGAGGTCACCAAGATCAGCGCTTCTTAAATGCCAATTTATACCCAGATCCCCTTTTTAAAGTGCTGGTTCTGGTTTACTACATGGAGGTAGACAGACTTACAGGAATGAAATTCTGTTTTTCTACATACCTCCTGATCCATGGACCACAAAGTAAGTAGAACAGTCTAGATAACAAGTTCAAGACTAGTTCCAGCCACTTAGTGAGACCCTGTTTCAAAATAAAAAGTAAAGAGGGCCAAGGATCTAGCTCTGTGGTGGAGTGACGACCTAGGGGAGGTGCTGAAATAATTAGAGGAGTTACAAGAGTCAAGCAAGACAGCTTGGGCCTAGTCAGGGGCTCTCAGGACATGACTGGAGAGGCGGGAACCTGACGTGCACTGAGGGCAAGCCTCCTGGCTCCCTAGTGATGTGGGAAAGGCAGATACAGGGAACACAGACGTGTCCAACATCTTCCTATTTCAGGCCAAGAACATGCTGGAACCAGTTCCTACCAACTCACCGAGTTTTGAGTGCATGCTTGAGTTGAGAGGCTAACAGAGGTCCAGGCTATGTGAGGGAACCCCGGGTCTGTGTTGCTCATTCATGTCTGCCATGATCTCTCTGAAGCTTAGGCTTACAGTTCCCAACTCCCTGAAGCCTGCAGTCCTGTTTCCCTCTTAGCATTCCCAAAGTCCTGTGAGATTAGCAGAAGGAGGGGGAGGATTTTGTCCCAGATCAAAACCTTTTTTTTTTCTTTTTCTTTTTTTTTTTTTGGTTTTTCGAGACAGGGTTTCTCTGTATAACAGCCCTGGCTGTCCTAGACTCACTTTGTAGACCAGGCTGGCCTCGAACTCACAGAGATCCACCTACCTCTGCCTCCCAAGTGCTGGGATTAAAGGCGTGCGCCACCAACGCCCGGCTCTTTTTCTTTTTAGAATTTCATACATGAGAACATGTCTCAGGTCTTTTGAGAAGTGCTTTTGATAATATTTTCTCCTTGGAGCCTTCACACAAGCCTCATGAGGCAATTATTGTGGCTTATCCCCTGTGAAGGATGAAGTAACTGAAGCTCAGAGAGAGACAGTGGTTTGGCTGAGTACGCACAGCAAACAAAGGCCAGTAGAGATTTGAACAGGATGGAACCCTATATTCAATACAATCAGTACTTGTGAAATGCCTGGTGTGGGCTCAATGGATGACAGAAGCTTGGGGCTCCTAGCCCTTGGTGGAGCTGTACTGTAGGTTCACATTTCAACTTATGCACACAGACAAAGGCTACTGGACAGCAACTTGAGCCCTCTGCAGGATAGAGCTTATCCCTGACTTGGGTTATCCCCAAGTTGACTACCTGGCGAATGTGCTGGTGACATAGTTGTACACTGGAGGACAGTGAGTGACACAGAAGGTGAGTGAAAGCAGTCCAGGTCCAAAGGACACTCTACAGAGAATGGACAGGCCAGACTGGCAGGACTGGGCCACCTGCACAGCTTGGGTCAGGCCCCACTGCTGGGAAGAGCACCCGTTGCCCGGGAGACAGTCGCTGGCCCAAGCAGTGGTGGTAGAGCCAGCCACCGATTCCTAAGTGGTAGAATTCTGGTGGCAGCACAGTCCACAGCTTCTTCCATGGAGACGGCACGGCTGTTCAGCCACAAGGTCCCACTGGCTGTCCACTGCTTCCTCCCCAGGGACTGGCCTGGAAGGAGGATGTGTATATAAGAGTTGAGAGTCTATGAGCCCAATCACAGACAGAGTGCTGCTGGGCCAAGAAGTGTCCTGGTAGTGGTGGAAGGGCAATCTCCAGATAAACTTAGCTTTTAAGCTCTGCCCATGGGGCCTTGATTCTATCAGAGCCCTAACACCTCCTCTCTATCTTGGCTTCCAAGTCTATGTTACCAGCCCTAAGTGGAGTGTGTGACTTCTTAGAACTTCCCTGAGCTGAAGGTGGATGGTCTGTAAGCAGGATACCCTAGGATCCCTCTACCAGCTTCCTCTAGCGAGCCTTCTACTGGTCCCTCTCTCTCTCTGGCTCTCTGGAGCTGAATCACTGAATCATTGCTTGCATCCTGTCTCTTCTCTGCTTCTGTAGCTCCCTGGGTCTACCTTTTCTGGGCACCCAACCAGTTATCCCTCCAGACTCAGTTCCTCTGCTCCTAGCCTTTGGCGGGCCTGTTTATCATTCCAGCATCCCTTGCTCTCCCTCAGCCTAAAGGGAGAGCTGTCTGCCCTCTTCATCCCTTTCCCTGCGTACCTCCATCCTATTTGCCTTTCTCTCTGTCTGTCCTTGCAGGTGAATACTTAGCTTCTCTATCTCGTCTTCCTCCTATATTTTACTATGGACCTGAGGTTGCCCTGATGCCCTCCCTATTCTCACCCCCCCTCACCCGCCACCCCATCTGCCTGAGACAATGATCAGGAGCTGGAAGCCCAGAGCTTGCTTCCCTGAGCGATGGTTTCTCTCTCAGCCTTCTGAGCTTCATCCATCCACAGCTCCCATTTCCCAAGATAGCTCTCTCCCTGCCTGGCTGCTGGCTTCCCCCCACCCCTCAGCCTTCCCGAGCTCCTCTTCCTCCCTGTAGCCACAGAGACCACAGGGTTAATAGCCAATTAGAGGGCCAGGGCTCAGCTATGTGGGAGACGGGCCCTGGGCCTCCTGGAGATAAGAAGCAGCCAGAAGCAGCAAGGACCAGGAGCTAATCCCACAGCTAATCTGCAGCCTGGGCCTTATCGCCACTGCCTTCTGGGTACCCAGCTTCTGCCAAGACCCCAGCACCTCCTTCCTAGCTACTTTTTCTGTGGATTGTAGCCCCTCTCCTTTATTTCTCTGCCCTCCCCTGTTAGCTCTACCCCTATGCCTCCTTCTTAGGTGCTCTGGGATGAACTCCCCCTCACCTGGAGTCCACTGTGGACTAACAGAAGGGGTTAGATACATCTTCATCTGGCCTTGACTAACATCTTAGGTGGGAGAGCTTTGAAGCCATGATTTTACTCAGGGGTGGCCCAGGAGGAAGCCTCAATGCTTCATTCTTCTCTCTCCAGGGGCAGAGGAAGAAACTCAAGTCAAAATCCTTGAATGTCTATGCTGGTAAGAAACTTGGGATCACTCAGTCCAGCTGCCTGAAGCCTGGGTTAGTGGGGTTTTGACTTTTCTGAACCTCAGTTTTCTCTTCTGTCAAATGGAACCTTCCAGAAAATTCCTGTCTGACTTGTTTCATGGGGTAGTTTATAAGTCTCAGAGAAAAAGTAGCATGCCCAAAAGCAAGCACTTGTAGTCTCAGCTACTTAGGAGTCTGAGGCAGGAGGATTGCTTCAGCCCTGGAATTTGGGGCAACATAGTGAGACCCTTCCTTAAATAAACAGACATCTGTAAAGTGAAATCATATTCATGACTCTCCAGCTTTGTGATGCTGGAATAGAAGCCTCAGAACATGGGGGAAGGGAAAGAGTTTGGAGCCTGACAAACAAGAGTTCAAATCCTGCCTCTTCCACCACTTAACAACTTGAGACAGCGAGCAAGAGCTGGGTGCCTGACAATCTCTTTAAGGCCTTGGTTTGCACCTCCATAAAAGGCAGTCAGCAACTCTTCCTCCTCAAGTTAGGACAGCAGATTAGAGATAAACTCCCCAGTGATGCATGGCAGGGGGGTGGGGGGGAGTGACCTAGGGAAGGAAGTTTCCAGCCAGACAGCATAATACATAACACATCAGTCTTCACAGGGCACCCTGCCTCTTGATAAAGATGTCTGCCCTTAGGAGGTGATCAGCATGGAGCTCTTTCAGAGCAAAACTCACAGGCTCTGACACATGGCTCTTCCAGCAAACAGAAAGCTCAGTCTGGCTTACTTCTAGAACTTGTTCTTACTGAGGTCTGTGGGATTCAGACTCAGTCATTTAACCTCCCCATCCTCCACTTTTCATCTGTGAAATGGGAATAAAATCAGGTACCCTTCAAAGTTGGCATGAGAAAAGAGATTGTTACACAAAACATTAGCAACAGCCAATTTTCTGAATGCCTCCTCTCAACCAAGTATGGATTTCAGTATTTTACATAAATGAACTCTTTAATGTTGGGGGGAATGATAGAAATCTCATTGCCCCGTTTCACAGACAAGATGGTGGAGGCACAGAGTGGGTAAGAAACTTTCCCAGGGTCGCATGATGTAGCAGAGCAGAGAATGCTGGGAGTTGGAACAACCTGTGTGTCAAGCAGTATTCCTTGAGCTTTTACAATGTGTCAGGCACTGTGTTCCGTGCTGGGATAAGTCCGTCCCAGAACAAAACAGTCTCCCTCCAGGTGGCATGCATTCAGTCAAAAGCCTGTGCACGTGGTGTGGTGTAGGTGCACTCAAAGTGCCAGGTCTACGAGGGGGAACATCACACACAAACCTAACAATCACATGCATTGATACTACTGGCTGTGCTCCCTGCTGTGGCAGACTTCCCTCAGGAGTTTGCTTCTGGGTTGGAGAGTTAGGGAAAGCTTCCTTGAGTAAGCTGGCTGGCCCAGTGTCCAGGAAGGACCTCAGACAGCCTCAGGGAAGACACACTACCTCCTCCCCTAGCGACAGGTCTGACAGTCGGGTGTACCCAGGGTGGAGAACTTCACTGTCACATGGTCAACACAGTTCTCAGTGCCCAATGCCACCCACATGCTTTTCAGGGAGCCTTCCTCCTCAAGGAGGGCCTGGGAGTGGTGGTAGTGTTTGTTCAAAAGTGTGAGAACCAGCCGGGCGGTGGTGGCACACGCCTTTAATCCCAGCACTTGGGAGGCAGAGGCAGGCAGATCACTGTGAGTTCGAGGCCAGCCTGGTCTACAAAGTGAGTCCAGGACAGCCAGGGCTGTTACACAGAGAAACCCTGTCTTGAAAAACCAAAAAAAAAAAAAAAAAAAAAAAAGTGTGAGAACCATAGTGGATGGGAAGGAGGAGTTGGGTAAGGCGCTGTGGCCAGAGCATGGGAGGAGGGCACAGGAAGAGGAAGTAGAGAATGGGGAGCTCAGGGTTGCTTCCCAAATGGAAGAAGGCAGGACTCCAGGACCCAGGTAGCTGGTTACACCTATTCCTGGGCAGCCATTTCCAAAGCATTAAACCCCAAAAAGACAATTTTGCGGGCGATAATGTTTTTAATTGGTAACTAAGTCCTTCCTGGCGTCCCCACCGCTTGATGCAAACAAAGCTGTCGAAGAGTTTAGCACTCAGAGTTGGTGGGCGGCAGTTTTCAATTCCAAGAAGACTTAGGGAGACCTGGAGTAGGAGTGTGTGTGTGTGTGTGTGTGTGTGTGTGTGTTGTCCATCTGTCAGTCCGGTGGACGACCCTGTAGGCGACCATCAGGAAATCCCTGCCCTAGACGCACTTCTGGCAGCGCAGGCCTAGCTACGCCGGGAGGCCGCACCCACCCCACGGGCAACGTTCCCCGCTGGTCGCCTCTCTTGCGGGACAGACATCCATCACTGAGCAGCGCCCTCACTCCATCTCCTCGGCTCTCCTCCCTGGGTTCGCCTCATTTGCATTCCCTCGGCTCCCGGCTCCTCGGCAAAGTGACCTCCGTGCACACAGCAGAGCCAGAGGCTTCCACCGCGGAGAGGAGACACCGCCGCCCGCTGTAGCCAGGAAGGAGATCCGAGTGGCGGGAGCTAGGACAGCGGCTGCGGGGGTAGACCGAGCTCTGAGCCAGAGCTGGGCGTGGCCTGTAAGCTTGGGAACTATCCAAAGATTTGGTACTGGGGCAGCATTGAAGGATCTGAATCACATTTGAACCCATGACCTCAGTCTCTAGTCTTGCTGGGGTGAAACGTGGAGGTCACTCACCCCGAGGTGCAGGTAGCTGTGTCCTAGAAATAAAACCTCATTTTGAAATCGGAGGGATTCAAACACTGCAACCTCCACTGGTATCCTGGCTAGAGAGAGGCCTGCTCCACTGTGCAGTCCCCCAGGAGTCTCCAGCCCTCCCCGGGGTCTGCCCAGTCCCCTGTCCCCACTCCCTTTGCCAGCCAAGCTGCCTCCCCTCCCCCCTCTTCGTATTTACACCTTTCACACATTTGTAAGCTATTATCCTGTCCACGCTTAGTCACCGCTGAGCCAAGCGCCACGGATTTAGCTCCTTTAATCTTTCCTCCTAAATCAATCCTCCATTTCCCCTTAATCATCCCGTGGCTCCTCTCTGAACTCTCGCTGCTGCCTCGCCTGCCTGCTGCAGCCCTATGCCTATCTCTCTGGAACTGCTCCCCCACCAACCCAAAGCGGTTGTCCCAAGGGCATTGTGAACATTTAGGGGGTGGACTGGGTATTCAGCCCTGCTACCCACCACCTGGGAGCCAAAGGAAGAAACGCAGATATCCCTGGTCCTTTCTGGAAGGCACACAGCCTTAGACCTTTCCTGATCTCAGCCTCAGGCTCTCTGTCTTCCTGCCTTCCCAGGGGGCTGGGGTAGGGGTGGGAGGGTGGTGAAGACCCTCTGAAGACCTTAAGCCTCTGGGTCTTGCTGGGCTGAAACGTAGAGGTTACTCACTCCGAGGTCCAGGGAACTGGTGAAGGCCCACCAAACTCAAATATAATGACAGCAAAATGCACAACAATTCTGGTAGATGAAGTCCTCTTCCGACAGCCAATCGAGCTGGCTATCCCCACCTCCTTGTCCCAGCTGCTTAAAGGAAGTGGCTATAGGAGAGCTAGGAAGGGCAGAAAAAGCTGGTATCTCTCCAGCCTGAGGTTGCTGTCCTTTCTTCTCCTCCAGGGAGGCTGCCCATCTGTCCTGGATCATCCTTGGATGCTATCCCCATTCACTTCTCTGATCATCCAGGGCTGAATCCAATAGTCTACTGGGCTTTCTTTGAGATCCCTAAGACCCTCTTGCCTCCAGGTTTCAGATCCTTTCTGCCCCTCAGCCCAGACCTGGATCAGACAGCCCTGCTCTCCACCACAAGAGGGGGTAGGTTCCTTCTGGAAGCCCAAGGGTAGGGATGGGGGTCCATGAAGGAGGCTAGGAGGGGTATGGTATGGGGGCCATTTCTTCAGATGCTAATCAGCATCTTCCAGCAGTGCGAGAAGCTGGGTTGATAATGAGCCCAGCTCGGGGCTGATTCCTGATTAATGAAGAGGCCACAGGGTTTCTTGAGTGGGGCCGGGTGGGGTATGTCTCTCACGACCCTCCCCACTGCCCTTGAAGACCAGCCTTCTGTGACACTTTCCCCCGCCCTTCCTTTCAGAAGTACTACTTCAATCTGGTCCACCAACTCCACTGCCAACGCGGGCCGACTGAGAGCGCCCCCTCCAGGAGGACTCCAGGAACAACAGCCAAGTACCCACCTGGGTTCTGCAGTCTGAGCTGTAGGCAGCCTACAGAATTGTCAAAATCAGGGAACTTTTTATTGAAATAAACTAGATTTGGAGCTTCTTTTGACACCCCGGAAGACACACACACACACACACACACACACACACACACACACACACACGCGCGCGCGCGCGCGGGCGCGCGACAGTTAGCTGGAGCTGAGGATGTGACCCCACCCTTCAGTGCTCTCAGGGTTTCTTCCCTGCTGGCTCAAGGCAGGAGCAGCCTTCATCCACATGTTCAGGAAAGGTGCACAAGTTCATACCTCAGGACATAATGGGACCATAGGGACAGAGGGCTGGCTTTGGGGATTCAGGCAGACTTAATGAGGGTAGGTAAGAGACCTGAACCAACATCAGAAGGAATGCCCTCCTTTACAGGACCAAGGGTTATGGGGATGGTCTCGAGTTGGGAAGTAAGCCTGGAGTAGCTCCTTTGATAGACAAGGCAGGGGGTCAGAAGTAGAGCCTTTCAACATTGGCCTAACTACACTAAGCAAGAGCAGCGGGGACCAAGGAGGAAACAAATGGAAAGAGGAGATTGCTGAAATGCCCCAAATTGGGGGTCAGGGCAGCCAGAGTAGTACAAGGCTTGCATGAAGTCCTTGTTGCCTCAGAGCTGTCCTGGGTAGCGGATGGGGAGGGCTGTGAGGGGAGGGGGAGGGCAGGGGGGGACTGCCCAGCTGGAAGAGGCCTTGTCTAATTGTGCCTGATTAGTAGAGAGGAAGAGAACGGGGCGAGTGATTAATAGTCGAGGCAGTCACCAGCATGTGGGGGAAGGAAGATTGGAAGGGAGAGGGAAGCCTGAGAGCCAAGAGGGGATGGAGAGGGTGAGCTGTCCATGGGGCCTTGGCCTCTTACCCTTCTAGGGGCTGTCTGCAACTCTTGATTCTGGGAGTCCTACAAGAAGGAGCTGAGATCAGCCCCCACCTCCTAAGGGATTCCCTCCTCCTTCTGCCTCAATTTTCAGGCAGGAGTATGGAAGAGAAGAGACCAAGGTCTCCAGGAAAAGAAGTATCTGCATTCACACAATGCTGTCAGACACCCCAAAGCCTCCAACCCCAAAACTATGGCTCCATCCTTAGCTGAACATGGGATCTCAGCCTGACTTCTAATCACCGGCCACAAAACATCGTCACACATGTATCCTTTCTAGCCCTGCCTCAGACAGGCAATCTGAACATTATTCACTAGTGTGTTTGTTGTCCAAGACAACATGTACTAGTTGCACATGCCAAATCACACTTCAAATGCTCAACAGCCATGCGTGGCTAGTGACTAATCAGGAAATACAGACATAGGATGTTTGTTTCCATCACCACAGACGGTTTGTTGTCTAGCCTATATGCACATATGTACATGTGCGTGCTTGCTTGGGAGGGCCATAACGGAACAAACAGTGAACAGTGAGGGTCTGAGGGCTATGGGGGAGGGGGGAGGGGGGGCACGGGATGGGGTCTGAGGGGAGACTAGTGGATGGAGGGCTGTATTGCTCTGGAGCAGGGATCAGAAACCATAGGAGATACTTGGGGCAGTGAGGTTAAAAGATGGGCAGGAGCTAAGGTGATGGTGTTTGTGACAATGACACTTGCAGAGCACACACTACGTGCATGCCAGGCAGTATACTGAGCTCTTCTCAGGCATCTTACCCTTACAACCACTCCATAGACCGTGTGACGAATACACAAATGGATGCTCTCAGAAGCGTTTTTGGTTTCCTCAAGACCCTGCAACTCACTAGAACTGAAGGTCAAGTCCACACAATCAGACAGCTCCAACACTCAAAAGTAGAGTGGAGTTCTGTCCCCCACTGAGAGGAAATGCTGGCTTTTAGAACCACCTTTGTATTTGTACAGACCAAGCAATGAAGGCCAGGGAGAGAAGACTGCCTCTTACCAAGATGACAAGACTGAGAGTGAGCCATGAGGGGGGAAAGAGACGGGGAGGGGGGGCGCGCTTGGCACACAGTTGGGAGATGGTGGAAACGAGGAAGAATGGAGAGCCCTCTAGAGTGCTGGGGTGTGGGGAATGGGCTGATGTTGAAAGTATGAGGTAGATGTGGGAGTGGGCTGGTGTGAGGCTGAGTGGAGGAGAAAAGGGAAGAGAAGAGCTGGGGGCCTGCATAGAGGACTGTGGGGTGGAAAAGGCCATAGCGCTGTTCCTTCAGAACCCTTGCCTCTCTTCCTCCCCTCTCCTCTTTCCTCTCTAAACCTCAGTCTGGTGGCCTCATCCTTGAAGCCTCCCCGGCCCTAGCCCAGAGTGGCCTCTTCTCTGAACTCAGGCTCTTATCATCTGTGCACCTCATCTGGCAATTAATCCTGGCACCTTATGACATTGCTTGCATGGCTGATTAACTCTTGCATTGGTTGCTTAAGCTGTCCCTGTTCTACCATGAGACTGAAGGCGTCCTGAGGACAGAGGCTGAGGACTAGGGCTTTCCTAGTAAGGAGCCCCATATGCATAGACACACAGGCCAGAATTGTCAGTGCATCACTACAAGTAAATGAAGGGATATTTGGGAGCGTGGGGGTGACAACGATTGCAGTGGTACCAGAAGCAAGAGCATCAGCTTAGGGGACTGGGGGAGGGCACATTACCCAGAGTAAAAATAGGCTGGAAAATGTGACATTTATTAACTTGGATTCCGGAGGAAAGGTCACAGCAGAGAGGGGAGTGGGAAGGAGGAAACAGGGAAGGCAACAGAAAACACATAATGGTCCCTTACTGAAGCCTGTCTGTCACCACCACTGACCACTTCACCACCCACTCCCTGGCGGGTGCTAACTTAACCAGCTCACATTCTCATCTCCTCACCAAAACGCCTCAAATCCCCACCACGTGCCCAACATCCTCACCACAGAGCTGAATTCAATGGACTTCATGTCCTCAACAGACAACTCATTTCCCTTCTCCAGTCTCACCCAGGCAACACATCCAATCTCCATCTTCTCTTCTCCATCACCATGGGCTCCAGCTCCGTTCCTAACTGTGTCAGACTCAACTGAGCACTCCAGGTCCAGGAGGAATTACATGCAGCAGGTGGGGGACAGGGTGTGAGCAAGAGGCCACAATGAATCTAGGCTAGGAGGAGTATGTGGGAACAGGAACCTTAGAAGGGTAATTCTGTCTCCCAGTCTTGCTTTGAGCCACTTGCACTGATGTTCCTGGAAAAGCCCCCACAGCAGAGATCCACAAGCTTCTACCCTCCCTCTCCAGCCCCAGGGTACCAAAGGACCGAGGGAAAGATTTCCTTGCTCCCCCCACCCAGGTATCCCCAGGATTCCAGGGACTCTTAGCCTTGATCAAGGGAATCCTTGGCCCTGTATTCTCTGGAAACCCTCTGTCACCTTTCCTTCACTTCCTAAGTGCCCTCCATCTCTCCTCCATTGATGTGTGCCATCATTACCCTTTCCTTTTCCTGCCCACCCCAACTGGAGCTAAGACACAAACTCAGGGACACAAAGGCCCCATTGATTTCTGTCCCAGCAGCACCTGCTGAGACGGAGTTTCTCTGCAGCCCCGTCACAGAGGGGTGAGGCTGCAAGACAGGAGTGCCATGGATCCCAAAGGCCACACTCTACATATCACTTCCTTTCTAGGGACTCTCCCAGCTCTGGTTTTGGAGAGCCGTATTTTATTTTTCCTAGAAGACAGAGTGTTTAGCCAGACAACAGGCTGATATTCCACAGCTCCACTCCTGGTACAGTCCCCTCCCTCCTGCCCCTCTTTTCATGTTAATTCCTCCCACCGAACTCACCCACACAACCCAAAGCAAGAGGCCCTAGACACTGCAGACATGGTGGGGCCAGGAACCTGGTTGGTGCATGTTTCTTGGTAACACTGAGGTAGCCAGGGAGGGAGAGCTTGTGGGTGAGGAGCTAGGCTCTTAGGAGAGAAAGTACCCATTGCTGCTGGAGGCTAGGTGTGAGCGGGCACCACGACAACGCCATACATTTGCTCATATAGCAGACAATAGCCACAAAGATGAAACTTCACATACACATACACAAAGACAGGCATCAACTGGGGACTGGGGACAGATGCAAGCACAGTGTGAACAGTAGATTGTGAGTGTGAATGAAAGGAACCCTGGTAGACCTGACAGCGTCCAAGACACCCCTCCACACTCACACACCTGACTGTGGGAGGTGTGCCAGGGTATCAGGCAGAGCTGACACTCCACTTCTTGTGTGGGTACATGTATTTGTGCTCACATACATGGGGGTGATGGTGCCAGTTGTCTCTGCCTGGAGAACGGAAGGCAGAAGTTGGGGTAGATTGGGAGGGGTATCAGGAGCTGGACTGACATCCTCAGCATGACCCCATCCTTGGCAGCTATGAGCTGGGGTGCAGGCATGGAACGAGTAGCTCTCTGGGTGTGTGGGTGTGCGGGTGTGCATATGAGTGTGGTGACAGGGACACTGAATGTGCGTGACAGGGAGTATGCAAGCAAACTGTGTCCGTGAGCAGCAGGGGTGTGTGTGCTCATGTGCCAGCTCTGAGGAGGGTGAGTTATGCACATAGAGGGAATGAGTGATTCCCAGTGTGAGAGCCAGAGCCAGGCAAGGGAGCAGGGGCTGGAGGGGGGGGTGCACTGGCAAGCTGGAAAGACCAAGGGGAGCATGAAAGAGGGATGTGTGAGGGTGGCTGTGAAGGGGTGTGTGTGAAAGACACAGAGACGAAAGAGACTGGCACACAGTATGCACGAAGACGGTGTCCATCCAGGTGGCTGGGCCAGTGGCTCCCAAGAAGGCAACCCTGAGTGCTTCCTTCGACAGAGACACCTCTCCCCTCTAGCAACCCTCTCCCTGTCGCTTTCATTTCGTGGGAAGAAGAATCCAGGAGCCCCAGAAGAAATGAAAAAGGGAACAAGAGCAAAGTGAGGCTGGGTCTGTCGGTCTGTCTGGCCTTGAGATGAAGACCAGCTTGAGGGCCCTGAGCCCATCCCCAGGAATGCCCCAGGCTCCCAACCCTGAGCTTTGCAGCAGCAGCAGAACGGGATGAGCTGTACCACCAGGGGTTAGCCCTGAGGAGCCAGAGGGGAACCCCAGCTGGGGAAGACGAGGCCCACCTCTGGTGGCAGAAGGAAGGGAAGCCCTGTTGATGATGCCTTCAAGTACCACCCTCCACACCTACATCAGCCTCTGGCCGCCCCCTGGCCCCCCAGTTTAGGTGGCCCAGCTAGTAGAACTCACCACAGAGAAGTTGCTGGCGGAGCAGTGGTGTCCACTGAAGTTGCAGCTCTTGAGCATGTCAGCAAGCTGGTGGCCAGTGCGGTTGAGGATGTCTACCATGTCAGGCTCCGGGTAGCGAAGGCCAGCTGCACGGTGCCCATCCCGGTCTTTGGGGGGCAACCCTGTCAGATTGGCCAGGTGGAAGATATCAGCATCACTGAGTGCAGAATGCCGGAAACGATTGATGTTGCAGAGGGTGACAGCCGGGAACCCCGCCACTGGGGCTGGGGCAGCAGGGTCCACGGCTACCAGGTGAGGCCGGGTCAGGTAGCCCCTGGCCAAGCTGGCTGCCTGGTACAGGAAGGCAGCCAGTGAGGTGAGTAGAGCCAGGGTCCACAGGGTTCTGCGGAGTCCATGGGGGCCTGGACCACAGGCCCGGCCCAGCCCATGCAGAGTGCTGCTGCTGGCAAAGGTGGCCAGGTCCCGAGGGGCAGCTGGCCCCTGAGCAGCCCCCAGGAGGCTCTGTTCATCCCCTGCCTCCTTCTCCTTGGGCTTTGCATCCTCCTCAGCAAATTTGATTTTGCACACAATCTCGATCGGCATCTGTCCCCGGCTGCTGGGACTGGCCAGAGCCTCACTGCTACTGTCCCTCCCTGGACAGCAGCCCTGGTGCCCTCCGGAGTGGTGGTGGCGGCAGCGGCTGCTCTTCTAAACTCAGGGCAATCAGGAGGAGGATGGGGACAGGGTGGGGGCCCGAGGTGGGGGCGTCACTCCCACTCCCAGCAGCTCCGCAGCCCCGGCGCTGCCTCAGCCGCTGCTGCCTCTGCTGCCGCTTGTCTCTCTCCTCGATCGTCTCCTTGTGGCTTCCCTTATCAGCACCCGCACAGCTGTCAGCCCCTGCGTGTGTCCCTGCGAGCAAGCGAGGGAGCGAGGGAGCAAGCGCTGCTCCACCACGCCGCCGCGCAGCCCCAGCCGCCCGGCTCAGCATGTGCTCTGGAGCCCACCCCGTGCTTAATAATTCAGGACATGTCAACAGCGTTTCACCGTCGTCGGGCACTGGCACTGAAGGCAGGGGCCAGGCCAGCGAGGGAAAACCCCCACCATACCCCAGCCCAGGATGGAGGTCCCAGGTTTAGGGGTGCTTCTGAAACTCTCACTGTACCTTAGTCAATTGTGGGGGCCTCAGATAGCTCAGCCTCAGGCGGACCACGGAATGATTGATGTTATGCTCAGGGTGTCCAGCCCCGTTGCCTGCTACTTTTTCTGGACCACACTACACAGGAAGGGCCAATCAACCCCACCTCCTGACTTCCTTGACTCTTGACTCCAGCCTTCTCACTGCCCTTCTTAAGCCGCTTCCAGAAACTCCTTGAGAGAGCCACTTGTTTGAATGAGGGAGGGAGGGAGGGAGGGAGGGAGGGAAGGGGGAGGGCAGGCAAGATAGACTAAGAGACAACTGTGGTGTCATTCAGGCGCCTTTTCCCTAGAGCCTTGCTGCTGATTTCAACATCCACTACACCCTACCCCCTCCAGGAGGGATGCTGGCTCCCTTTCTCTGACTTTCTTCCCAATCCTAGGTCCAGTCATTCTTGTGACTGAAGCAGAGGCCACTCTGGCTGACTTGCTCATCTGTAACCACTTTACTAGTCCTGTAGTCTCCACATCTCTTGTTGTGACCAGGCGTGGGGAAAAGAAAGGGAACTGGATGAGCCTGGCCAGGGAGCAAGGTGCTCAGAGGCAGGGGCAAAGGAAATAAAGAGCCCAGGGGAGGTATTAGAGCAAGTGGGAAGACGAGTGGGGGCTTCACCGGAAATGCTATACTAAGGGAATCAGTGCCCAGGATGTCCTGTCCCCTGGCAGAGCCAGGCAGGGGAGCCCTCAAGGCTGCTACCTTGGAGGAGGAATCAGACACGTGGGCTGTCATCACAAGAGGAGGTAGAAGGCCCTCTTGGCTCACCAGGAGGGGAGGGGGTAAGTCCGTACCTCCTGCTTCGGGGTAGGAAGAATGGTCCACTTGTGCCCCCTGAGGGGCAGGTAAAAGTGTGAGTCCTTTTGCGGGGGGGAGAGGAAGGACTTGTCCTGGGAGGAAAGGGGGGCTGATTAATCGGGGCGCTAATGAGCAGCAGGGAGAGGAAGCTCAGAGGGGAGGGGGAGGCAGCTTCATCGATCCAAGCCGCAGAACCAGCAGCTGAAAAAAAAAAAAAAAAGTGAGAAGGGAATCGATCTGAGGGAAACGGCAGCTGCTGGGGATTAGAGCCCGAGGTCCACGCGCGCTGCCCAGCGGCCACCCCTCCCCTGCGTCAGACTGGCCCCGCAGTCTCAGGCTGGCCCTGAGGGAGGGTCATGAGCGAGGCTCCCCTCTGGTTGAGGTTGCTGCTCAGCTCACCCTGGCTGCAAGACTAGTTCAGGCCCCTAGTGAGGAGCACCCCAGTGTGTAATCCACCCACACACCTGGTCCTAGCCATGCATGGTGCTCTAACTAGATGTTCCCGGCCTTTCAGCAAAGTGGCTTCCTAGGGCCCCACAGCTGGGTGTCCCCACAAGTTTCCCTGAGTCTAGGTAAACAAGCTCCCAAAGCTGGGAAGGCAAGACCCCCTGGGGATAGGTGCAAGTGTGGCTTCTGGCTGGGGATACAACAGGAGAAAGTAGAGCTGGCCCTGGAAGCAGGTGCTGAGTTCCTAAACAAGAGTCCAAGTGACCACAGACCCCTTTCTACCCCATACCCTGGGAGTAATCTCCCATACTGCCCCCTCCCTGGTTGACTCCCAGACCTTTCCAAAGCCCCCCACCCCAACCCTCCTGTGCTACATACCTCCTTTCCTTTTCTTTCTTCCCTCTTCTACCAATATCGATTTTTCTTTACTGGGTTTTTAAAAAGGTGATTTAATTGCTTTTTTAAGGTTACTTCAGTCTGAGGCTCTGCCAAGAAAGTGGGAGCTGCCCTCAATCTCCTCCCCAGCACTCACTACTGCCCTGATATCCTGTCTGAATTCTTTGCTATCTGCTGAGATCTCAGGGCCAATCTGTCTCCACTGCACACTGACCTCCATCATGAGCCCAGATGACACCCTCTTCCCCCCTTCAGGTCAACAGGGACTCGTCCACCTTTAAAAGGAAAATGATTGGGTGGTAACTGCATACTGGGGTGGTGGGGAGGTCTGTGGGGGAACTCCAGGGCACTGGAATGAAGTAGCAGTTTGTTGCATGCAGACTCCCACCATTGCCGGTGGCCAGCTGTCTCTAATTGTCCCCAAGTCCCTACCATCCAGGCTCCCAGACCTCCAGGAATCTGGTTATGCTCAGTGGGGGCTCCCATCCTTCCAGCCCATCTCTTAGCAGTTTCCACTCACTCCTCCCTGTCCCTTCTGGCCCCCTTTCTATCCCTCCACACCCCCTTTGCCTCTGGCCCTGTCCCCTCTCCCCCCTCTCCCTGCTTCCCTGCCTGCCTCCTTCTCTGCCCGGCTGCAGTTGGGTGATAATCTCCCTCATTTAGCCTCCCGGCTGCTTCCCCGGCTCATTGCCCAGCTGGTCCCTGGGGCCCGGCCCAGTTTCTTCCCCACCCCCCACCCCCAGCCCTGCACCCAAGCTCCCTCAGCCTCTCCCTGTTTCTCTCACCCATTCCCTAGGGACCAGCTGCCCCTTACAGGGGAAACAGGGCTGAGGGGAACTGGCCAGGACCCGAGCTGGCTGTGAGCTAGTGGGAGGGACTGCTAGGGACCCCGGAGCTGGGTGTGTGGGGGAAGGGATGCTATTCAGGCAGAATGTGAGCCTCACTCAGGCTCCTCTACCTTCCGATTGTCCCCATTTCTCAGATTTGTTCACAGCCCAATTCTCTCCTCCCTGGAATGCGAATTAAGCTTCCTGAAACTGGGAAAGGGAAGGGTAGTGAGAGAAGGAGGAAAAGGTTAGAGTGTATTGGGCTAGGCATGCTGGGAAAGGGTGGAGGCAACAGGAAGGGCAGGACGGATTGGCCAGGGGTACTTGGAGGGTGTTAGAGGTTCTACCTTGAGCAAAATGTCCCCAAAGGGAGACCTGGGATTCCCAGAACTCAACCTGAAGGGGTTCCCAGGGAACCTCTTCATAGCCCAGGGACGTCCCCAAAGGAAGCCTTTTCTGTTCCTTCCTGTCACTTGAGGGCTCCTGGACTCCTTGGCTGACTGGCTGGCTGGCTATATTCATAAACTACACAACCTTTGAACTCCTAAGGACCATTCTATAGAATGGTCTTAAGGGACACCTCCATAGCTCAGAAACCTGGACCTGGTGCTGACCAGGGGATGGGAAGCCAGTGTGGGACAGACGTGGGAGGGAAGGAACAAGGATGAGGATGGGGGCTGGCCGGGCAAGGCCTGGCTGGCGAGAGAGCAGCGGTGACAAACGGGCTGTGCGAGGGCGAGGGGCGGGGGGCGGACGGCGGCTGATTTATCTGGGTTATTTATGCCACAGACGAGGCAGGAGAAGCGGTTAATGAGAGTCCCGGCAAAGGGGGATGGGAAGGCCCAGACGTGATCTGAGGCAACTGAAGAGGGTTAGCGTCCCACAGCCAGCCAGGCCCTGCCCCCACTATCACCAGTCCCTCTCTGCACCCCCACAGGGGCCTCCAAGCATCTGCTCCTCTGTCTTCTCCTCACACCATCTATCCCTAATTTGGGTTTTCTCAAGTGGAGGTCATTGGTCACCAGGAATGGGGAGCCTGGGGTTCAAGATTAGGGAAATCTGGAGGAACTAGGGAAGGCACCTCCCTGGAAAGGGAGGTCTGGAAGAAGAAAGATACAAATCCTGACTAGCCAGAAACAGAAGAAGTTTGAGGGGTCAGCGGAGAGGCTTGAGGTAGAAGAGGGAGGGCAGCCTACAGACACTGAACTGAGGTTAGAGAGAGGGGAAAGGGCCACTGGGCACTGATCTGGTGTAGGACAGAGGTGGGGGTCTGAGTGACAGGCTAGGCAGGAGGTGGCATTGGTCAGAGAGCAAAGGGAGCACGAAGGAGAGAGAGAAGATCCAGAGAAGGGGGGTGGGGGAGGGCTTTGCAGCAGCGAAAGCTGCTGGGAGCAGATAAGGCAGCACGGCGGCAGGAGGGATTAAAGCTCCGAGGGGCATGGGGGGGGGTGCCGTTTGGGATGATGGGAGGGGGCAGGGAGGAGAGGGCTGAGGGCAAGACACCGGCCAAGGAGACGAACGGGAAAATGAGATCTTTGAGGAGGCAGGTTTAATCAGGGGCTCTTAACTAGGAAAGGAGAAAGAAGAAACTCTTGATCATCCGTTCTGGGAAGGAGGACTTTCCTGTCATGGACAGTCCTAAACCCCACGCACGCCGGCCCGGTGTGGCAGAGCTAAGCCAAGCAATGAACTGAGGAGGGTAGAGGACTGCCCGATAATAGGGTTGGCCCAGGCTGCCCCCAGGAGCCGCTCAGAATGGGGTTGAAGATACAGAGAGCACACAGCGCCTCCTGGCGGTGTCTGATGGAACACAGGAGAGTCACAGGAATAGGATATCGGTGCTCAGTCCACTGGCGTGGGGACCCCACCTGTCTGGGGTAGGCCTCCCTGTGGGGAGAGGTACAATCTTGGAAGAAGAGTAAGTTGCTGCCTAGGCGGGCTCTCGAGGCATCCTTTACCATTCTTTGACCGACTAGAGGGTGTTCATGGTGCTAACGAAGCCCCCTGCTCCCCTGACCTAGCCGAGGACGTTTCAGAGATGGCCTCGGTGGCAGAAGGCAGCCTTAGTGAGAAGCAAGGGAAAGAGAGGGGGCTGCAGGAGGGGCGCGGGGGCGGCAGGCGGGGCTGGGTAATTGCGTGTTTGCCAGTTCTCAGTCTCTGCTCGCAGGGAGCGCGTGTTGGCGGGTGTTACTTCACTTTGAGGAGTGTCTGTTGGCAGAGGTGTCACTATGTCGATCTCAGGGGGTCTGGGCTCCCCTTCGTCCCCCCCCCTTTGTGTTTTGGGGAGCATGGCTCTGGGCACACCCAGCTGTGTTTCGTGCTGATGCGGCAGATGTGGCGGGCCCCAGCTGTGCCTGCTACCCAGAGAGGGGGAGGGAGCTGCAATCTGCTCCCCCATAATGGCTGCTAAGTGCCAGCGGGAGGGTCTAAGATAGAGGTAGGACTGGGCTCTGGGCAACCACAGCAGGACATGGACAGTACCTCCCCCAGCCCCACTCTGACCTGTCCCCCACTCAGCCAATGTTCTTAGCTCACTCTTTATCTCCCCTGCTCCTGAAGCCCATCCAAATTTTTCTCCATACTCAGTCCCTATCCTCAGCTCTCCTCCCCTGTCGCCCCATCCAGCTTGATGCCAGGGACACCACCACCCCCCGGCCCCCAGCTCGCTCCCCTTCACTGATTTTACACAATAATCTTTTTATGAAAACTGAAAGAAAAGAGCCCTAATGGCAGGAGCACACCCCTCCCCCGCATCCCCCATTTCACCCCCCTTTTCCACACCAGTTCCTTCTGGTTTCTCCTTGCTAAACCCACCCTAGCCAGTACCCTCCTACACCTATACCTCCATGAGGCCAATGAAAGTGGGGTACAGGCCCCAGAGTAGCAGGCAAGGGAGCTCCCTGCTACCTCTTGAGGCAGGGTGCTCCCACATCATGGGCTGTGAGCTGCCCCCTCAGACAGATGGGTCTTTGGCTTCTCTCAGTGCAGAAGAGTGTTTGGAAGGAGTGGGGGCATCACCCCTCACCCTTAAGACACTTTGCACATGTGACCCTCAGCCTGGGGGATGTTTTGAAGGTTCCAGCCTCACCCCACCTTCAAACACTGACCCTTTCCCCTTCCAGTCTCTTGCCATCATGTCTGCACCCGCACTGGGTCTAGGAGGAGGGTCCCGGGGGCCAGGGCCTGACACAGACTTATTGGATTTCACGGTGTTTTGCTGAGAAAATAATTAAATTATCATATTTATGATGGAGCTGCCATGGCCTCTGCCAACCACTTGGAACAGAAGGGTCAGGGTAGGGGGAGGAAAAGAAAGGGACCCATAGCCTGGCCTGTCCAACCCTCTCCTAGTCCCTTCCTTAGGGAGGTGACCCCAGGCTGAGTGGGTCTGTAACTCTGCTGATGGAGGCAGAGATGATGGGTCTGGGCTGGAGGCAGTCTGGGAAGAAACCAGGGGAAACCTGTGGAGAAGCAGGTTACAGGTTGATATTGGTAAGACCTTGGGCCAGCTCCCACAGCTCTTATATGGCCCTCACAACATGGGAGGTCATATCTAGGCTGGTCCCCAGGTCAGCCTGGGTCTAGCTCCCATATATCTTTCTAACTGCCTGCCTAGGAAGCTATGAAATCCTGGGCTCTGTCCCAGACCCTGGTGTTGACAACAAGGTCCCAACACCCTGCTGCCTGCACCCAAGCCTGCTGCCAGGACCCCCTCCTGTCTCCCACCCAAACCCTGCCCCCCTATTCTCTTCGGGTAATTAGATTCCTCTCAATTAGCAGATTACGATCATTACCAGCTCATCTGGCAACTAAACTCAGCACCCACAGCTGTGGAAAGGAGAGTGCCAAGAGGGGCACACTGGGGTCATGGGCAAACATGGAGATGTGTGGAGAGCAGGCTATGACCTGCCATAAGGTATCAGGCTGCCAAGAGGTAAAGGGGCCTCTTCTAGACCAGAGGCTTCTGCCAGAAGAGTGGGAGACAGATTCTGGAAGACCCCTGGGTAGGGACAAAACCCCCAACTCCCCAAAGCCAGCCTGGGAGCAGATGGAGCTGGCAAAGCGTTAAACAGGCCAGGGCTGGGTCTTGGCATGGAGCTGAGAGCAGGCTGCTGGGTGTTCAGCCTGGGCTCAAGCCTCCCAGCAAATGTGCCCACTTCAGCTTTCTCTCAGCATCCTATAAAGCCAGGCCCGGGGAGGTAGGCAACCAGGGTAAAGGTCGTGGCGGCCAGCAGGCCAGGGAGCCTGGGGGAGCCTTCCTCTAAAGCAGCTAGTGCAGAAGGCTGAGGCAGTGGGAGGGGGAGATTTACCAAGACTCAGGATTCATTATTCATGAGCCAGCAGCAACAACTCCAATTTAAATGCTAATGTGGGGGGGCCTGACTCAGCTGCCCCTTTTGTACCTCCACCCCCAGCCCACCACAAGCAGGAGTCCAAGCTGGCTCCAAGGTTCATAGGGGTTTATTTGGGAGTAGGGAGGCCAGGTGTCCCTGGCCACACACAGGGCTCCCTATAAGGTGGCTTCATCGGGTCCTTTCTGGACAGAGCTGGCCATTCAGGCAGCAGCCCAAAGGAGAGTGGGCAGGAGTCCTGGGGGCCTTTTGGGGGCACCTTCACAGGATGATCTGGTTGGTAAAGCTTCGGCTCAGCTCCTTGTGTGGCAGAACGATTGAGTTCAAGATGAGCACCTCAGCAGGGATCCGGACACGGCAGCCTGGAGCATGGACGAGGGTACCAGCAGCAAGGCATGAGAGGTGCCAATGGGGCATGGAGCTGGGGCCATGGCTAGGCCTTCCTGCCCATCTGTGCCCCAGGTCTCATCCCCTAGGGACTGAGTATGTGGCAGGATCTTGGTAAATGCTGCTGAAGGAATAACACACACACACACACACACACACACACACACACACACACACACACACA
>CAJQZJ010030162.1:331690-353030 GCA_907164525.1 Lophiomys imhausi | reverse complement strand
GGGGGGGGGGGGGGGGGAGGAGGAGGAGGAGGAGGAGGAGGAGGAGAGAAAGAGAGAGGAGAGAGAGAGACACACACACACGGGGAGTCAGAAGGAGGGTTTGAGTCCCGCCTCTTGTCTCATAGCCAGGGCAAAGGGTCTGAGTGTCCACCCGAGCGAAGCGCTGATCCATGCCCAGGCTGTTCTCTAAGGACACATCATACTTGCCGCTGTCCTGGGGCGTGGTCCGGCGAATGGTCTACGTGGGGGTGTTGCTACCAATCTCAACATTCTGGGGAAGGTGTGGAGAGACGGGGCAGGGGGTAGTGCGGGTGGGATGGGGGAGTGGAGCTGTGGGTCAGTTTACCCAGGTAATGAGTCTAGTTAATTAGAAAACTGTTTTTTGTGGTCCAGCGACCCTCACCCTTCTGCAAGGTTTCTTGGGAACAGTATTACACAGGTTCTAGTCCCAGGCCCTGCCTTTGCTGCAGATCCCAGCCCTTCCCTGTAGTCGTTCTTGACGTCCTCTCTGTCCGTGTTCCGGTGGACATCCAGCAGAAACTAGGCCAGGATCTGGGCAGTCAGTGTTACTGTGGTCTCTTTGCGTGTGTTAGTGTTACTAGATCCCTTTTGAACCTTAGCCAAGACTAGATGAAGGGCAGGAGGACCCAACCAGTAAGGCACCCAAAGGTAAAATGGGGCAGGAGCATCATCTCCCCAACTAATATCTGGCCCTAAATCCACAAGGTGCATTTGAATTCACAGTGTGATATCTGACAAGTGACTAGCCTCTAAGGTTTTATCTCCTTAGCTATTAAACAGGACTTAGCCCTCTCCCTTTTTCTCTGGGTCAAGTAGAAGATCAAAAGAGATACAATGGTACTTCAGACATAGCTTTGAGTAGAGGAAATTTCCCTTGGTTGGGAATCAGAAGACTGGATTTTAAATCTTGGCTCACACTGTGACCTCGGGCCCTAGTGCATATGAACGGCTGACTTCTAAGTCTGGGGTGGGGGTGGGGGATCAGGTCCGGAAGTAGGGGAGGAAACTGTTAGGATTGTAGTCCCCCCCCCCACCAGGCAGTGGGCTGTCTGGGTTCCCCATTACTCTGTCAGGACTAGACCCAGCTACAAATGCACTGCAAGCCTGGACACTATTACTATGGATGCCCGAGGTGTGGTGCTGTTTTGAGCCTAGGGCATGTGGGCCTTCCACAGGGATGCCCTCGGGGAGGCTGAGCACTGGCAGAAGTGATTGGCTAAGCTGATGCTATACTGGTCCAGGTAGGCCAACTCGGTGTCTTGCACCATCAGAGCCACCACATCAGGGTCCTCGGGGACCAAAGCGTTACTTCGGCCCATCGCACAGCTACTTGCGTTCTTACTCCAGCAAGTAAACAGGTCCTGGAAAACTGAAACTCAGCAAGTCAGCCTCTCTGTGCTGCCTTTGTCAGAACTATGTCCTATCCAGAAGCCAGGGTAGGCCCTTTTCCCTCAGTCCCTTCTGAAACCTACACACACAACCCCCCAACCTCTCCAGGCTGGGTCAGTACTCAGAGCTCCCATGATAGGACTGGGGCCTGCTCCTGGCTCAGTCTGCCAGCACCATCTCTGCACCTTTCTCTTGGCCCACTAGACACCTGACCTGGAAATTAGGATGGGTAGAAAGGAGGGCTTCCCCTGAACTGTTACTTTTAAAAAAATGACCCTGGGGCTGGAGAAATGGCTTAGCTGTTAAAGGGTAGGCTCACAACCAAAACTATAAAAAATGATCCTTTTTTGCCAGAAGACTTTCAGCACCACAGAGACTTCTCCCCCACCCCGGTGACTAGTGGTTCACGTTATAGCAACAATGGAGGTCTAGCGGCCTTCCTCTCCACTACTCCAGACTCCTTCATCTGTGGCCCCAGGCCTGGATGCAGGTGGAGGTTCTCCAGACCTGAGAGTCACTGACATCCAGAGTAACATCCCAGAGGTGGAGCTGCTGGTTTTTTTTTTTTTTTTCCCCTCACAGGAAGTGTTTTTGGACATGGAAAGAGTAGACAACAAACAATGGGGTCCAGCTGAGCCAGAGGTTTCAGGTTTTCAACCCACTCCCAACTTAAGGAAAACATCCACCACACCCACCAAGCATGGGAATGTCTGAAGCTTCTCTCAGGACTCATCCTAGAGGGGTTGACTCCAAGACTCAGTTGGCCAGCTGGGGTATTTGTAGGCCCCTTCCTGGATGTCACAGCAGGGGTGCAGGTGGGTAATCAGCTCTAGTTTTATAAGTTGCTGCTTCTCTTTGCCTTGTTTGGCATGGTTGCCCCAATTCTCCCAGGAACCGCAGCCCCCTCCCTACCACTGGCAAAGTAGCCCTAGGATACCTGGGATTACTGGTCCCAGAAGAGGTGCCTGAACTGAACTGTTGGGGATACACAAGAACCTGAACAGCTGGATATTACCCATCCCTTTTCAGGAAAAGGGGAATTCATCCCACTCCCAGGAGAACCAGATGTGGCCAGTAACAGATGTGGCTTCATAGTTATCTGAACCCCAGGCAGTCATCAAATAGGCCCTTGTCCCAATGATGTAATTAAAGGAGTGCACTCATGTGGGGAAACATCCTTAAGTAAAGCCAGGGTGGCTTGAACCTCAAGGTCCATACAGTCAATAATAAAAGGGACCACATGGCTGTCAAAACCAGTGGGAATCACCCTCCCTTTATTAGTCACCCTTACCCCAAGAGTCTCCAGTAGTCCTTTGACACCATGCCCCCTGGTGGTAAGATGAAGTAAATCAAGGGAGTGCAGGAAAGATATTTGAGAACAGCAGCCACCATCACCATGACTCCCCTCACCCCAATGCCACCTTCCTTCATGCCCCACTCACTTTCATGTTTGTGACAGGACAGGATCTGGCTGGTCATTGTTATTGAAGGTTTGATTGATTCCCTAACCCCTAGGTCTGCTGAAGTCCTTGGGGGCATAAGCTGATGCACAGGGGCACCTGTGGAAGAGATCATCTCTCTGGAGCTGGAGTGGAGTCTGGCCTGTGCGTTGAGGGCACCAGGTGGGGGGCGTTGTTTCCACTCACAGTAAGTACTCGCTCAGGTGTGGGGCAGCGTCACCTTTTGATCAGAACAATTTTGACACCACTCTGCTGACATAAATTACCATTGCTCCTCTGAGTTTGGAATAAGCAGTTCACATGCCATTTCCTGAAATGGAGATGGGAAGAGAACTGCAGATCAAGACAGGAGAGGAGTTTTTACCATTTATCAAGATATGAGTTCAGGCACCTCGTTTTTTACATGAAAGCATTTGCAGTGTGTAAGTGATTGGAGATCCTCACGGGCAAACTGTATGTCTTCGTAATCACGGGCAAACTGTATGTCTTCGTAACTGAAATGATGGGTGGGCAAGGTGCCTCTCTCATCCCTTTCCACTGGTTTTAAGATGTTATTTTATGATGATGAGACTTGCCTCTCCCCTGAGGTCCTGGGAAGCCAGAATGGCCGTTGGAGCTTGACTCAAGGGGCCCTCGAGCCAGTGCCAATTCTCTCTGCTTAAGGTCAGAGGCTTGTTCCTTTCACTTCACCAAGAGTAAGAGCTTCAAGGTAGAACGCAGGGAACCTGGCTGCCTTTTTCTTATACCTCGGGTCCAGGAAGCTCATTTCTGAGACTTGGTGACCATTCTTGGGTGCTGCATGGGCATGTCCAGTGACTACCAGGCTAACTCCTAACTTGCCATGGAGACAAGAAGGTCTAGCCCAGTGTGTCCCTCAACCCTAGGAAAAAGGCTGGACATGGCTGGCCTGAGCATTCACACCAGTTCAGTGCATTCAGATCTGTGTGCTAATCCCAAGAACCTGGGGCCTAGGCTTCTCCTAGTTCCTTCTACGTCTCTTTACGCTGCCTGTCTTAACCAATTACTGAGATGAAATCTGTCTCTCCCTAGTCCTGGGGAAGAACAAGAGTAAAGGAGGCTGAGATAGGCCTGGGCCGAGGCTGGTCCATTCCAGAGCCCCAGAATTCTTCAAGTTACAAAGAGGGAGCACATATGAGCAGAGGTGATACCCTGGAGTCAAGACATGGGGTGAATATGGGAACTGAGTGTGCAAATTCTAGAAACTGCGAAGTGACTACAGCCTCCCTTCTTCTAGGAATGGAAAGCAGTGAGAGCCAAGGGGTGTGTGTGGAAGAGCCAGAGGTGCTCCATGGTGTAGATGGCACAGACCCCTGAATGCATTGTCATTGCCCAGCCCACTCCAAGCCACCCAGCCCCCTCCTCCTCACTCCACCCAGAGACCACACACAGGTCCTGCCCCTTGCCGTTTTTTATTTTCCTTGTGACAGACAGACAGAGAGCTGCACAGACAGCTAGATGGCTGAGGGGACGGTCAGGACAACATAGGCAACAGGGACTGGGTGGAAAGGAAACTCCATAAAAGGCAATAAATAAATAAATACAAATAGGAAGGAGGGCAAAGGCCATGGAGGAGCAGTGGGGACATCCCTGGACCAGTGTAGAGTGCCCGGGACTGCATCGAGTGGGACAGGAGAGATCAGCTCGAGGCCTTAGGCTCACAGCTCTCCTTCGCCTTTCTCCTTTCTGAGGGTGCAGCTGCTGGCCTGCCCTGTGGCCCCTGGGCCTCCTCCCATTGCCTTCCACCTTTATGCCCTTCCTTATGGCTCTGCTCTGGCTCCTGGAACTGTGTCTGTGTCCTCCCCTCCCCTCCTACACTCACTCCCAGCTTACTGCTCCCACACCATGGGATCCTTCTTCCTCCTCCTGGTGGGTTCTCCCTGAGATATACCACTCCCACCCCATCTCAGAACCTTCCTCAAGCTCCTCCCTCCCTGCCCATTGTTCACCCTTCACTTCCCGTTCCCTTCTTGCCTCTTTCTGTTCTCACTCGTGCCCAGCCTGGCCAGTGGGTCTCCTGTTCTGGTTTTGGCCAGGGGTGACATCCGGCTGAAGCCCCAGGGGCCTTGTCCCCTTAGGTCCATGAGGTAATAGCCCAGCCAGATGTTGCTGCTGCTGGTATCTGAAGCCCCGGCCCGGCCAGCTCAGCATGGACTATGGAATGTCCCTTGGCAGCGTGAGTGGGAACACGAGTTGAAGCCCGCAGCTGGGCTGTGGTCCATGCCGCCTAGGGGCTGCCGGGGTAGGAGCGGAGCAGCACCTTGTGGCGGGTAGCAGCCTCAGCCCGGCGTCGCCGCTGCTCGCCCAAGAATTCCTTGAGCCGGTTGGTGGTGAAGGTGAGTGTCTGGCGGCGCAGCTTCATCAGGTAGGCATCTTGCAGCCATGGGTGGGCCAAGCAGTCCTGCAGTGAGGGTCGGCTCCTGCCAGGCAAGCCAGGGACCGTGAACCAAGAACGAAGCTCTTGGAGAAGGCAGTCTGTGTGCCTTCCCTCAGGCCCTTTACCAATCCTGATTCACCAATTTGTGTGTGAAACTGGGCAGCTCACGGGCTCAGTTTCCCAGTCTCTGGAATAGGGACAGTGATTCTGTTTTTCCCAGGGCAGTTATGGGCTTTATATGGTAGGGAGCATGGCAGCAGCTGCTGCAGCACTGTATGTATGAAAGAGTTGGAGTGTAGATCAAGTGAAGCCAGGGTAGTCTGCACTCAGAGGCAGCTAACCCTGGAGGGCTGGCAGGCGCGCGCGGGGTTGGGGGTACTCACCAGGGATGTACCGAGAGGACCTTTCTCAAGAAGAGGGTGGCACTCTGGGATGTGTTAGGGTACAGCTGGAAGGCATCAAAGCGACACCCAATGATCCGAGCCTCTGTTTCCTGGGGGTCTGACTCATAGAACGGGGAGTACCCACTAAGCCTGTTGTGGAAGACAGGTGAGTTGGCAACCTGAGATGCCTCTCTCATTGCCTCTACCTTAGAATGACAGCCAGTGGTCAGGCCTAAGAGGCATTAAGTGTAGAGCATCTGGGAGGGGCGTAATACTCGGGGACAATGCCACTTTGCCACTGGGTGTGTGCTGAGAAGACAGGGCATGAAGGAGAGGCTGTGGATAGAAGTGGGCTGAGGGCTAGATGACGCAGAGAGAGGAAAGCAGGGGGCTGGAGGAGGGGCCCCAGGTCACTCACATGATGTAGGTGAGCACACCCGCTCCCCAGATGTCTGTGGCAGAGCCAATGGGGTCTCCCTTCACCATCTCAGGAGCTGACAAGAGACAGAGGTCAAGCTGACCTAGGTTCCCTGTGGCAGGGGAACAGGAAGAGGCAGGCTAGGGGGGTGGGTTCTTGGGCCTTTAAGGAGCAGGACCATGGCCGGGTTACCACTCCACAAGTTAGAACAGAGCAGCAGGCCTTACAGTTCAGCAGGCAGGACAACAGTGCGACCACCAGGAGCTGTGGGCCACCCGAGGCACTGAATGATGGAGGTTTCAGAGGACCCAAGAGGCAAGTTCACAAGCTGCTTTGGCGCAACTCTGAAGTAGTATAGTAGTACTGCCTTCACACAGAGTGTGGCCAACACCAAGATTAAGAGCCTTTGAAATCAGCCTGCTGGCTCTAATCCCAAGCCTGCCCCTTCTAACTCTGGGACCTTGGGCGATTTACTAACCCTGCCTGGCTCTCCATTGTCTCACATATAAAGTGTGGCTTGTAGAATAACTCTAAGGAATTGAGATAATAAGCATCAGTTAGCAGGTAGCTGAGTGGCTGCTGGTTTCCCTGCTCTGTACAGTACTAATTGATTCTCTCCTCTCTCTAGCTTTCGAAAATCCCATCGCAGTCATTTGTAACTGTCTAATTGGACAACTACTTAACGTCGGGGTGCCTCTCTTTCCTCATCTGTAAAAAGGGAGTACTATTATGCCAAACTCTGGGGCTATTGTAAAGATCAATGGAAAACAACTTCATTTGTTATTTACATAGCAGTCACTGCATATGAATGGCACATACTGGGTGAAGGGGATGAGCCTGGCATGCCCTTCCACAATTCTCTAAGCCTCCACCATGACTGGCTACTGGCTCTCTTACCCATGAACTCCAGAGTGCCTGTACGGTGTCCAAGGGGCTTCAGGGCCTGAGGGTTGTAGGGCTGGGCACTGCCGAAGTCCACAATCTTAAGGGCATTGTCAGCAGCCAACAGCAGATTGTCTGGTTTGATGTCCAGGTGTAGCACATGGCGGCCGTGGAGGTAGTCCAGGCCTTGCAGCAGCTGCACCACATAGGTGGCCACATCATCTTCCGAATACCGGAATCTACGGCGGGGGCAGGGATAGGGGTGGGCGGGGGCGGGGGGTCAGCAGAGACAGAACACAATACATGATCCTCCAACCAGGCTCCCCCACCCTTGCCACCTGTCCCTCAGGAGCACACAGCCACCTGTCACTGAGCCCACAGAGGAGTTCCCGGTTGCCGCAGCTCTCAGCGATGAGCACGAGGTACCGAGGGGTGATGTAGGCCTCGTGCAGGGACATGAGCCGCTCGTGGTGCAGTGTGCGCAGCACCTCGAATTCCTGCAGCACTCGTCGTTTGCCCTCGGCTGCATACGGCACGATCTTGGCAATGAACGCTCGGCCCGTTGCATTCTCCCGGCATGACCTCACAACACCAAAGCGGCCCCTGTGTGCGTAGGAGGGAGGCCACAGGCTCTCATCAGGCACTGCCACTGTGGGAGCTAAAATGGGAAGCAGGGACCCTGGGAGCAAGGACGCGGCGGGCTTCTTCGGGGTGGGGTGAGCTTTGGAGTTCAGTGCTAGGAACAAAGATTCCAGCGTTTCTGACTCTCTGCCTCCGGAAAAGCCCGTAACCTCAGCAATCTCATCTGCAAAAGGGGTGGGGCTAACAAGACAGTGCTGTTCTCTCACAGTTGTGAAGATTAAATGGCAGCTTGAGCTCAGGGTAGTATCTAGCTGAACCCAATAATAGTTCTAAAGACCCACCTCTCAGTATCCTCCTCCAAGCCCAGCCAGGACAGTCAGCTACGCTCCCTGAAACTCTCTGTGCTTTGTGTCCCACCCACTCTCCCACCTTCCCTTCCCTGTTCCTGCTTGCCTGGCCTTCTCCTCCAGGAAGGTGTAAGGTTTCTGTGGGGGGCCCTGTCGAAGAGTGGTGCTCTCGGGTGTGGGGGAGCTAACCACTTCCTTGGCTGGGCTGAGGCTCCGCACAATCACCTTGGTGGGCTCAGGAGGGGGTTCAGGGGCTGGGGGCTCAGGGGCTGGAGGTGCAGAGACGAAGGAAGTCACCATGTACAAGGAAGTTGAGGAAGGTGCTGGTTTAACCCCTTGAGGAGTGGAGCTTGGGGTCAGGGTTGCAGTATCAGGGACAAAAGACTTGGGTTCACTTGGGGTGACCTGGATACTGGGTGGGGGGGTCTCTGCTTGCTGGGCAGCTGGCAGCCCCCTGTGCTTTCGTGGAGGGGTTGGGGGCGGTGGACCCATGGCCTTGAGTGAGGACAAGCCCTGGTTGGCAGATGTGGGGGAAGTTGAGGGGCTGAGAGTGGCTGCCTGGGTGGCTGGGGGAGCAAGAGCTGGGGTGGGGGTCAGTGAGGTAGGAGAGTCAGGAGGTGGGGCCCTGGCTGGCCCTGAGGTAACAGGGGCATCTTGGGGAACAGCAGATGGCTGAGCTGAAGAATCTAAGGAGGAAAAAAAAAAGCATCACTGAGTGTTCTGGGAGCAAAGCTGTTCCAAGGAGTTGGAGGTCCTGGGCACCGCTGAGACCACCCTCCACCGACCTTGAGTGCTTCTAATGAGGACCTTCTCAGAAGCGTTGCTGAAGGGCCCCTGCCCGGCACGGTTGGAGCAGGCCACTCGGAACCTTACAGTCACACCAACAGGCAGGTGTGTCACATTGTAGTAACAGTCGGGGATGCCTGAGGTCACGAGGTGCCAGACAGATTCCCCTGCAGGTGGCCCGGGGCAAGGTTAAGATCACAGAAGGAATGGCCCTGGTTCTCCATGCCCTGGTTCTATCTATAAAGAGCCCAGAGAAGTTGTCTCTCTCTAGAGAGGACACTGGCCTTCTCAAGCAGCCCCCTACCCTTGGCCTGCCACCTGCTGCCTTCCTCCTCCCCTCATCTGGCATTGCCCTCACCGTCCACCCGCCGCTCCAGAGTATATGTGCAAGGTGCCCGGCTGTCCCCCGGCTTCCACAGCACCAGGGCTGTGTCCTGGTAGGTCTGGGGTACCTCTGGAGGAGCTAGCTTTCCTGGGATGCCTGGAAGGAGAAGGAGAGGCCCCAGCTGAGGGTTCTTCAAGCCCTACCCCACCTCCTCATCACTATAGCATTGACCCTGCGCCCCTAACTCACGGGCCACAGCCACAGAACAGGAGCTGGTAACGCTGCCCAGGACATTGGTAGCCGAGCACTCATAGAGCCCCGCATGCCGCTTGCCGGCCCGGGGTATGCTCAGCAGCTGCCGCCCATCTTTGCAGGACACAATGACCACTGAGGGCTCTGATCGCAAGGACTGCTTATCTGGGGACAAGAAGGCATAGAAGGGGCAGCTGAGTAAATCCAGCTTTCCCTCCCTCCCCCTTTCCTTCTGCCTCCTTGTGGGATAGCCCCTCCCGTGCTCTTCACAAGGGACCATTTGTCACCAACCCCCTCTCTGCAGAAGGTACAAGCTACTTACCTTTCATCCAGGAGATGTGGGGTGCCGGGCAGGCTGCTGGTAGACAGAGCAGGGTGGCTGCCTCCCCCTCCAGCAGCACCTGGTCCTTGAGTTTGATGTGGAAGACTGGGGGGAAATCTGAAGGAAAAGAGAGTCTGATGCCTGTGAGCCCTGGTGTGACAGGGCTGGCAGGAAACGTAGTGAATAGTTCTCTCCTCCCAGCCAAATGCGGGGAGTAGAGACTTGAGCCGTGCGTGCCTTCAAGAATTTTCTTGTAGGAGACATTACCTTCTCTAGGCCCTCAGCATGTGTAGAGCCACCTTCTCCCTGACTGATGATTGAAGATACTTGGTGCACACTTTACATTTGTAACTTAGAGCTGAGACCAGCACTAAATACGAGTTCTACATGCATTTGTTAAAATAAAAACAAACACATTTTGAAAAGTGGTAACAGTTAAGATTCTGTAATTTAAACTCCCTCTGGGTTACTGCAGGGCAAGTGAGAAGGTAAAGGAGATGGAGCCCTGGCAAGAGCTGACATGGACTGTGTGCAGACTCTGTGACCAGAATGTGTAGTCTTGGGGCCAGTGTGACTGCCCAGCAAGTAAAGGCACCTGCCAGCAAGCCTCATGACCTGGAGTTCTTCTATTCAAGAGATCCACATGATGGAAGGAAAAAACAGACTCCTGAAAGTTGTTCTCTGTCTTCCACATGCATGCCATGGCAGGCGTGTGTGTGTGTGTGTGTGTGTATAAAAAAAAAAAAAAAAAAAAAAAAATAGACTGTAGCCTATGTTGGTGCACACATTTAATTCCAGCACTTGAGAGGTTGAAGCAGGAGGATCTCTGTGAGTTTGAGGCTAGCCTGGTTTACATAGTGAGTTCCAGGACAACCACAGCTACACAATGGGACCCTGTCTCAAAAAACAAACAAACAAACAAAAAGATTGTGTAGTCTCAAGAGACCTGAAGCCAGATCCTCCTATGGGCAGCCCCTGGAAGGGTACCTCTCAGCCTCCCTAGGGTATAGGGGAGGCTCCTGTTATCCTGATTTCTGCATATTCATCCAGGCCACTAAAAAGAGCTGAGGGCAGAATAGAGACTACAGGACCCTCACCAAGTCATCTGTCCCTTCTAAAGCTCCATTTCTAATCTGTGAATTGAGAGACTGAGGCCAACCAAGCCTGGGAGGGGAGGGTTTGCCGTGGGACTGAAAGGAAGCTCATGGAGTATTGGCATGAAGGAAGTGCTCCTAGACATGAGATTTTCTCGAGGCTGGTACTCTTATCTCTTTACTACAACCAGCAGAGAAGCCAGGAGATTAACCTGGAGAAAAGGGATTGTTTGAGCAAAGCAGAAAAGCTGCCTGGATACTGGCTGGTGTCCTTGCCCAAGGCTAAGGCTTTGGAGTTCCATGCTGTCCTGCTGGGCTGGAGCTCCTCAGAGGTGATGATATGAATTTGTGATCCCTAGATTTTTCCTTAAGGGGGAAAAAAAAGAAAACTAATCTGGCTTAGGTCACGGGGGATGGGGTGTGTCTTCTTCACCTGGAGAGAGTGGCTAAAAACCCCCTGGAAAACCAGATCTGAAGAACCAGGAGGGAGCTGGAATTCAGCAGAAGCACACGGACTGCGTGTCTCTTCTCATTGTACCCTACTCATTGTACTCCAGGGAGGAGGGGGTCCCAATCTTATCCTCCAGTGTACTGGGGATAGTCTCATCAGTTGCTGCCCCCAGTCCTAGTGGGGGTACTGTGGAGGGAACAAAGCAGGCAAGCATTAAGAGGTAAAAGATGACCCTAGCCCAGCTCTGCCAGACCTACTGGCATTCCCCCAGGATCAGCTCCCACCCCCACCTCCGCCCCGTTGACAGAGTGGACATGAGAGGGGCTTCTTCCTGCAGGGAGAGGATGAGGTCAGAGGGCACTGCTGGGCAGGGAGTCAGCTGCTGGAGCAAAATGGAGGCCCCAGGTGGGAAGGGATTAGCCACCCCACTTTTTTTCCGGCTGATGCTCTCCTCCACCCCCCTCCTTTCCACCCTCTTACAGCCAGCTGGTCTCCCCATCCCCTTTCCACTCACTCATACCAGCCCCACAGCCCCGACTGGGGCTTGGGAACAGTCCTCTCAAGCCCAGCTGAGGCAAAGGCAAGTTTAGACCCATTCGGAGAAGTTTAACTCAAAGCTGGGCCAGAACAGAGTTGATGGCTTCTAAAGCACAGCCTTGCTTGGTGGCATCCTTCTGAACACCCTGCTGGCCTAGAAATTTGGCCTCCTTGAGTAGTGGTTCTTCTCCAGGTAGAATGACACCAGGTGGAATACCTCCCTCCTGCAGCCCCAGGACACTTGAAGACTAGGGGATATGGCAGGCCTCTACCCTAGCAAAAAAGTTGGAGGGCTACTTTTCTCTGAAGACGTGTCTTGTGGGTGGCGAGGAGGGGAAGCTGTTGTAGAGAACTGAGGATACAGTCCAGGCTGGGAGACAAAGTGTGCCTTTGAGTGCACACGGCTGTGGCTCTGGGTGCACAGAAGCAGGATTTGGAGCTTCGTCGAAACTACACCCACACGCAAAAACCTTCCAAGGTCTTCCAAGAGACACAAGGCCAGCCAAACAAAGGCCTCAGTAGAGTGGCCTGGAGATGCTCCCGAGCTCTGGCCGCTCCCCTTTTTAGACCTGAGATTCGGACAAGCTATTCAGCATCGATTCACCAAGTCTATTTTCCGACAGGTAAGCTAGGATGCTGAGGACCATCCTTCTAAAGAATGCTGTGGTGTTAAACAAGACAGCCATTGTGACATACTTAATGGGACACTCGCCTTTGCTAATTAATGGCAGCTGCTACTGTAATTATCCTTGTTGTTTTCCTAACTCCAGGCCTCTTCCATGGCTGCCCAAGGTTCTCATGGTGGCCCACTTTCACCCAGCCAGGAGCGCAACAGTGAGGCTTCTTACCTGACTCACTGGGCACATACTGGTGACCCAAGTCCCCTTGGACACTGGCGGAGAGGTTTGGCTGCGATAAGCCCTTGTCTTTGCGCCGCCTTGAAAGGCCCCACCGGTGCCGGCTTCGGCTTTCCCCTGGAGCTGGAGAGACTCACACTCATGAGCTCTTCTGTAGCCAGTACCAGACAGCACCCATATCCCTGTAGCTCTCAACGCAGAAAACAAACAAAACCACCAACAAAAAACAAAGCCCCTCCCCCCCTTCCTAGCCTCTGCTTCTCCACCCCCCTCCCCCTGCCGATGTCACCCTTCCCGCCTCTGAGCCCCCTTCTCCTTTCAAAGCCTGTCTCCAGCACACCACGCCTACTTCTCACCTAGTCCCTTCTTACCCGAGGAACCCGACGTGCCGCTGGCCTCTGATCCCAGAGACTCAGCCGAAGGTGTGGCGGCACCAGCCTGAGAGGCCAGCTGATTGTGCGGAACGCCGAGGCGTCGCAGGCTCTCCCCTTCGGAAGTGGCCCTGCGCAGCCGTCCAAAGAGCGGTGTGCTGCGACCCGAGGCGCCCCCAGAGTCCTCGCTGCTGCCACTGCGCTGCAAACGGCTGGACAGGCGCTCCAGCGTGGAGCTGAGCCTCCTGCGCACCGCCAGCACCGGGGAGCCCCGCGCTGAGCTACCTCCCTCGGAGCTCTCCCCGTCTCCACTACGGGACTCCCAGGCTGGGTGTCGCTGCCCGGGCGGGGTCCGCCGCAGCTTCTGCGACAGGGACAGCGAAAGGCGGCGCACGAGGCCCGGCTCTCCCGCTACCCTGAGGTCCTGCACGGACCGTGAGCGCTCCGGCTGTCTCACCAGCTCCAGCGGAGTTCCCGCCGGGCTGGGCCGGTACATGCCGTCGTCCTCCGCCCCACGGAAGAGACCGCGCTCCTCCGAACGCGAGCGACTCAGGAGCCGCAGGCCCCGCGACAGCGGAGATTCTCGGCTGCGCTTGAACTTAGCCTCGAAAACAGCCTCCGATTCCAGGTTCTCGATGCTGCCGCGGAGGCTGCTGCCTGGTCTGGGGGGCACCGTGGGAACTCGGGCCCTTTCTTCGGCCAGCACTGGGGGAGTTCTGGCTGAAGGCATATGCTTCTCGGGGGCTCCCGGAGGTGGGGAGGCCACTCTGGCAAACACAGCCGGGTGGGGCTTGGGCTCTGATGATGGAGGCACAGCAGGGACCTCTGGGGTCTGGGTGGCACTGGACAGCTGGAGCGACTGCATGATCTGGGCATAGGGCGTGAGAGGCTGCGCCGGCATTTGCAGAACCAAGGGGGGCTGGGCTGGTTTGGCAGCTCGGACTGGTTCTGCTTTAGGCTCGGGGACCTTCTCTGGGGCAGGCCGGGGTGTCGGAGGCTCAGAGGAGTCTCTGGATGTGGCAGCCGAGTCTTCCGGGGACTTGGTGATACTAGGTTTGGGGACGCTGGGCCTCGCAGGGCTAGGTGGCTGGGTCTCGCTGAGGGCAGATAAGGAGGGCGACTCCTGCAGCCTGCGGGGTCCAAGCCTGGCCACGGGGATTTCGAGGGGTGCCCCAGCACGGCGGTGCCGGCCTCGCGGCTCTGCCTCGCCCTGAGAGAAGCTGCTGCTCTTTTGCAGGCCTCGGGACTCGGGAGGGGGTTGGTGATGGGGTGCGGCCTCGCTGGAGGCAGCCCGAACCATCCTGGGATCCCTAGCACGGCCCCCCAGGCTCTCCAGCAGGGGGCCCCTGAGGCCGCTGACCTTGCCATCCTCCGGGCCTCCTCGCAGCAGCCGCTGACGCAGGGCCTGCAGCCTCTGGGCATACTCGCCCTCGCCCAGGCCTCCCCGAGTCAGGCGGGTGGCACCCGGGCTGGGGCTCCTGCGCTGCGGCAGCTCTACAGATGCTGCCTTGTGCAGGCTCCGGCCCGGCTCCCGCGAGCCGACCCGGGGCAGGGCGCTCTCAGCAGAGCTGCCCCTACGGAGCTCTGGCCGACTGGGGCTAGGCCCATCTGGGGGCTCCTGGCCTGGAGAGGGGAGCGCCTCAGGGCTGGGGGCCTCCTGGTCCTTAGAGGGAGCCCTTCTCTGTTCTTGCCAGTCCGTGGCGGTAGCAGCCCCAGCGTCCGGGGTCCCCAGAGCCTCGTCTTCAGTGGGGATGTCGGTGAGGGACACCCGAGAGCCAGAGAACTCAGGCTGCAGCGGGCGGGGCACTGAGGGAAGCTCCTCTAGCTCTTCTTCTTCCGAGTCTGAAGAGGAGGAGAGTCCGCCACTCGGGGGTTGTCTTCTAGGCATGGCCACCCACACCCGCTCCGGGGGAGCCCGCAGAAGCTCTGGAATGGGACGCAGCACCAAGTGGCACTTGTAGCTGATCTGGGAGCGCTGCCAATAAAGTGCTACAGTCAGACCAGAACGGCCCAGAGGCCTAACTGGCTCCCAGGCCCTTTTCAACTCTGGGGAAAGAGGCAAAGCTCAGGCAGGAATGGGAGAGGTCACCGTTGGGGGGAAAAAGTGTGGGAGGAAATTCGTATGAAAGAGACAGAGGCAGGGCTCAGACAAACTCACCTGCCACCTCCTCCGGGACAGAAAGAGCTTCAGGTGATCTGTACTCACCTCTGCACCCTTTGCTTGTGTCTGCAAACCCAGGAAAGAGGGCACTCCGTCAACCCAGACTTTTCTGAGAGACAAAGTCCACTGTGGGTCTTGGAGCAAGAAGTAGTGATTCCTGAGGATCTTGACCCCGCAAATCTCTCAGGCCAGAGGCACACCTGAGACAGATTCTTTGACTATTAGAGGAGAGGCAGATGGGGCTGGAGAGATGGCTCAGCGGTTAAGAGCACTGACTGATCTTCCAAAGGACCAGGATTCAAATCCCAGCACCCAGATGGCAGTTCACCACAAGTGAACTAGGTGGTCCCCTTTCTGTTTCTGTGTATGACTAGAATCCTGGACATCTAAAGTCCTGGTGGTCCAGACTGTTAGGTGCCCAGGCTTACTCAAATGCTACTTGTTTCTTGTCCAGGGAGGAAACTCTTATTTCAAGAGTTGCCATCAGAAAGGCTTGTCTTCAGCTGACCTAGCACAGTGCTCAATGACAAGTATTTTGTTTTGTGGGATGATGTGCATCATGCTCAGAGCCTTAAACATGCGAGGCAAGCAGTCTTAGATGCCTTTTCTGGACCCATTTGCTCACCACCTCCCCCAGGAGTGCTTAGCTTTGTGTCCTAGAGTGCTGGGGGTTGAAAATGAGAACCGACCACATGAAGTTCATAATAAGTGAGTGAGCCAAGCTGCCTGGCCACCAGTGTGTGGAACCAACCCAGGACAGAGATGGGCACACAGAAAGGGATGGAATTAGACCAGAACTGGTCTTGAGAACCAATAAGAACCCTGAAGAAGACCTCCCCACCCCCCGACCTGCCTGCCAGTGCTCAGGATAGGAAGAGGAGTTCAGGCCTGTGCTTACAGCCTATACTACTCCAACTTGATCATTGACTTGGTCTCATTTCTTTATCAACAAAATGGGAGTAATACTATAATCCTTTACAGATTATTATGGGGCTAATAGGTCACATGTATATAAAATGCATATCATAGTTAACAACACATAATGCTCAGTAAACAGAGCTGTTCGTAACATTCTCTCTCCCTCCACTTCTGAACCTCACTTGATAGGACTGGACTCACTTTGAACCAAGGATGTTCCAGTGTCTCTTCTGCAGTAGGTCTCCTGTAAAGGAATGAGAAGTAATGATTTATCATTCATTCATTCATGGATGATTGAGAAAATGGGACCTCTTAAGAACTGGGGACATGGAGTTCTAGAGATGGTTCAGTGGGTAGGAGCACATGCTGCTATTCCAAAGGACCTGACCAGGCAGATTATAGGTGGCTGTAACTCTGTCTCAAGGGGGTCTGATGCCTCTGGCCTCCACTGATACCATCGCTCATGTGCACACAACACACTCATGTGTACACACACACATACACATAATTAAAGATAATAATTTTAAAAAGCCAGGTATTAGTGGCTCATGCCTTTAATCCTAGTACTCTGAAGGCAGAGGCAGATGGATCTCTGTGAGTTCGAGGCCAGCCTGGTCTACAGAGTAAGTTCCAGGACAGCCAGGGCTACAAAGAGAAACCCTGTCTTAAAAATCCAAAAAAAAAAAAAAAAAAAAAAGAGCTAAGGGTTGCATATCTATGGCAGAGGTTGGTAGGAGTAGGCAGGTGTTTTGAGGGGGGTCTCTGCAGTTAAGGGGTCCTCTACTCACAGCCGATCCCGCACTAGCACTTTGATGAGGAAGCCCCGGGCCTCCCTGCTCAGACTCAGGAACGTGGTCTCCTCAAACGCCACGTTGTAGTTTCGGATGTTCATCAGTGTTGTCCGATCGTTCTCTCCCACAAATGGGGAGATGCCCGTCAAACTGCAGGGGCAGAGTGGGCTATGGTAAGAGGTGGGCAGGGCCTTGAGTCTAAGGTGAAGTGTAGTGCTTGTGGTGGTTGGGGGGACCAGGAACAAGTGGAGGCCCAAGGTTGTGGGGACACCAGAGGCTGGGTGAATCTGGACAGGAAGCTGGAGTTTTTGTATTCTTATCCTGCTCCCACTTGAGGTCCTTGGATAGGTAGAGAGGCAATGGTGCCTTGGGAGCTGGTTGCCTGTGCTTTGGAGGATAAGTTCTCTCTCTCCTCCAGAGCTGCTTTCCCTTGAGGAGATGTATCCCCCTTCTAGTCCATGCTCAGGACCCTCTCGGACCAGGTAGTTCCCTGCCAAAATGGTGCTAAGCCTGCACAGGCCTCTCTGGGTCCAGTGTGCCTACTTCTTATGGAGCTGCTACATGCCAACCAGGGTACCCAGACTCATGCATGTGAGGATCCCTTAGGTGAGGAAGGAGGAGTGTGTGTGGAAGAGAAAGGAGTGGGCTGCAGGCCTTATAGATGTTAGGGAGGAGCCAACCAGGAAACCAATAGGAGACTATAGAGGGGACCTTACCAGAGGAAGGCAACGACGCCTACAGGCCTGTGGGAAATCAGAAGTATGTATGAGAGCTCCAGCCAGAAATGAGTAGCTATCTCCACCACCATTTTGAAAAGGATGAGTTCTCCCTGGGAATACTGAATAGGGGTGCTACTTCAGGTAGGAATTCATCCCAATGTCAGGGGCCATAGCAGGGTTGGCTGAGGAAGTCCAGAAGGTTGGGGACCAGTCGCATTTGGGGTTAGCCCCAATGATGAAAGATGAGAATTACATGGGCAGGAAGAAAAACCTTAGGAGCAATGCTACCCACTGACTGTCAGAAGAAGAATCCCAGTTTCCTGAAGCTCTTTCCAGTCAGTGAGCAAGTCCCCAGCATGGCCAGCATGCCGGCATTACCAGATGTCAGTGACTCCAGACACAGGGCTCTGGTTGACAATCTCGGGTGCTACGAACTCTGGCGTGCCATACTGACAGTACTGGGGCTCCCCTGGAGTGAGTTCCTGGGCATTCCCGAAGTCACAGATGCGCACCTGCTCTTCACCGCCTGCACCATCCCACACTAGCAGGTTCTCCGGCTACAACCAAGGCATGGGAGCTGGTCAAGGAAGAACACCCTACGTGGTAGCCCCGCCTCCTGCCTGCTCTCCACACCCCTCCTCACCTTGACATCGAGGTGCAGCACTTGGTTCTGATGCAGGTAGCATACTCCCTCTAGCACTTGCCGCATATAGACCCGGGTCTGTGGAAACAGGGGGGCCAGAGTCCGTGGAGGTGGGGGAGCACCTTGTTTTGTCATCATCATGGATGCAGCAAGAAGTCAGGCCATGCCTGGGCAGTGGCCTTCAGATGGCTCATGAAAGCTCATTTGTGGCTCGCCACACAGGATGAGGGATGCTAAGACTCAGGGTTACCATGTACCACTGTACAAGTTGTACACAGAACACAGACAGAGGATACTAACTAGAGCCATGCAGTATACAACTTGTACAGCCATGCAGTGAGATAAAAATCTAGGCAGTTTTTGGAGAGTGTGTATATGTGAGGAAAACAGGGAAGCAATGGAGTTAGGGTCCGGCATGTGTCTGCTGCTGTTTCTAGAGGACAGCACAAGTCTTGTCTTGTGGAATAGGGAATTCTGCTGGCTGTGTAGCTATGCTCTCCGCTACCACCCCTGGCTTCCTTGTGGGCACAAATGGCGTGCATAGGACCCACCCATCATTTTTAGAGGTCACACAGGTGAAAGATGGTGCACAACTAGGCCCCTGCCACCCACTGCCCTCACCTCAGACTCACACACGGTGGGCTTCCTGGCCATGCGCTCTAGAAGCTCTTCCGTGCAGCTGTGTCATAGGTCAAGGAGCGTCAAGCACTAACTCCCCGGCTCAGCCCCAGGCCCTCATTCCCTACAAAGCACATCTGACTGACGTCTGACATGGTCAGATGGCTCAAATACAGAAAGTGTCGCACTTTCTGGGCAGCAGGTCATCCAGATGAGGAGATCTGCTCAAACTTGAACTCCCAAGCAAGTCCCTTCTCTTTCTGAGCGTAGGTTTCTTCAAAGAGTGAAATGAAGGTGACAGATCTTCTCCTGGCCTATGAAGCATTTTACAGGGCTCAGATTACAGTAGAATCTTATTGACTACATCCGAGAGTAACCCAGAGGTCCATGTGATGGAATTATTTGTCATTCTGCTGAGGTCTGGACTTGAACCACGCAGACGGTGAGGCTGGTGAGCAGGTCAGAGTCACCCTGCTCCAGGAGGGTCAAGCCAACCGCCAGCGTTGCTGTTGCTGTCTCGATGTGTCTTTGTTCAGCCAAAGGTTTTACACAAGAGAAAGGTGTGGCTTTCTGAAAAGAGTCCTGGTAAGTAAAGCAAGGGATGGGTTCTCACCTGAAGAAGGGTCCTGTCAAACGCGCAGGAACCCTGCACGGCATCATCCCATGATGGAGACACATGGTGTTTGCTAGCTGCAGGATTTTAGACTTGCACTGTTTAACCCTTTATGCATCTTTCATCAGCCATAAAACAAGGATGCAGTTCTCCCAGGAAGATACACATGAAGACTGAGTGTAAAATCCATGCAGCATTGCCAGGCACACACTAAATGCTATATAAACTTAAGTGGGGTTTTTTGTTTTGTTTTGTTTTTTGAGATAAGGTTTCATAATGTAGCCCTACCTGTCCTAGACCTCTCTTTGTAGACTCAGCTGGCCTTGAACTCACAGAGATCCACTTGTCTCTACCTCCTGATAGCTGGAATTAAAGGTATACACCACCATACCTGGCATGAACTTATGATTTGTTGTTGTGTGTGTGTGTGTATGGTATGGTGTATGTGTACTATGTGTGTGTGTGTTTAAACAAAAGATCTAGAAATAGTTTTCACATATCTCCAGATTCACCATTCATCCCAACTGTCAACAGGGCCACCTTTTTTAAGTTAAGGGTTTGATGTAGCCTGGACTGGACTATGTGGACAAGAATGACCACGAACCGCTGCTCTACCTCCCCAGTACCAGATTCACAGGTGTGTGCCTCCACACCCACTTTTCTGCAGTGCTGTAAACTGAACCCAGGGCTCTGAGTGTGCTATGTTAGCTAGAACCCCCACCGCAGTTATGGCCTAGACCCAGGGCTCTGAGCGTGCTATGTGAGCTAGACTCCCACCCCAGTTACAGCCTAGCTCAAAGGACCACTTTGCAAAAGCAAAGCATGTCCCAAATTTGCCTTCACAAAGGACAGTCTTTCATTCCCATCTTGCCCCAGGATACAGCTCGGTGACAATAACAAGTCCCCGGCGCCTCTCGAAGGCTTCATGGAAGTAGAGCACACAGTCGTGCTGGAGTCGGGCCAGCAACTGGGCCTCACGTCTTGCTGATGCCTTGGGCTTGGCCTGGGTAGGGATGAACTTGGCTGCAAACTCCAGCCCAGAGCTCCGCTCCACCACGCGCCGCAGGTAGGAGAAGGCACCCCTGGATGACACAGGGAGGGTGACAGGACACCACTGTGTTAACAGCGTGGATTCTCCATTCTTCCTGGCCCTCAGACCCAACAACCTCTCCTGGTCCTTGATGCCAGCTTCTCCTTGCCCCATACCTGCCAATCTCTTGGTGGATGTCATAGTAGTCGCTAAGTTTTTTTCCTCTGTGCTCCTCATCCTCTCCAGCCCCCTCGACCTCCATAGCTGTCTGAGCTGAGGAGGAGATAGATGACCCCATGTTGGGAGAGGGGCAAGAAAGAGACAGGGGCAAAGATGGGGAATGTGGGACAGATTCAAAGGCAGAGGACGGAATGCTGGTACTCAGTCAGGGGCTCGGGATAGAGGATATGGTAGTAAGAAATGAAAGGCAGGATGCTGCCTGCCCCTTCTCCCCAGAACACTAACCCACCTGAATGCACAGATAACTCGGCCTTGCAGGAAACTTCACCTGCCAGGTTCCGGGCTGTACAGGTATAGACGCCTCCATCCTGGCTTCCAGCACTGAGCACCACCAGGGAACACTCGTTCTCCTCATACACGAAGCTCACATGATTGCTCTCAGCCAGCAGCACCTCACCCTGCAGAGGTGGGTGTCTCCTGCAGCCTGGGTCTGGCCTTACTGACACCTGGGGCCTTAGCCCTGGACACCATATACCCTCTTTCATCTGGACCTGAAGGCCAGGGGCCTGCCTGTCAAGCCCGACTTCAGCCTACACTCAGTTCCTCTGACCCCGGGATCAGAACCGGCTTCTCCCTTATCTCTTATTAATAGCCCCTAACCTGTGCCAGGCAGTGGGGGCACACACCTTTAATCCCAACACTCAAGATGCAGAGGCAGGCAGATCTCTGAGTTTGAGACCAGCCTCATCTACAGAGCAAGTTTTAGGACAGCCAGGGCTATTCAGAGAAATCCTG